>MVJL01010239.1:0-53502 GCA_002156465.1 Macrocentrus cingulum
AAAAAAAAAAAAAAAAAAAAAAAAAAAAAAAAAAAAGTTAACCCCCCATTTTTAGGGGTTGATTCGGTACTTTTTAATGTAAATTACATAATTTTTGATAGTAAACATATGTAACTCGATGTTAAACACTCGACTTGTAAAAGTAATATACTCGATTTTTGTTTTATAAAAGACGTGAAATTCAACGTTAAATAGTGCATTTCGCGGTCAAAAAATGATTTCGTTTGGTGTAAAATTTGTAAAATTTATTACTAAATAGTAAATTTCTGGGTAAAAAACCGAATTGTTTCGGTGTAAAACTCATAAAATACAAGTTGAACAGCTTATTTTTGACATAGAAAATACTAAATCGGTACGGAACTCATAGACCTCAAGTTAGTGTACAACTTGTTAATAACAATGAAATCGTCTGCTAAAAAAAAAAAAAAAAAAAAAAAAAAAAAAAAAAAAAAAAAAAAAAAAAAAAAAAAAAAAAAAAAATTAACCCCCCCATCTTTAGGGGTTGATTGCGTGCCTTTTAATGTAACTTACTTAATTTTTAGTATGGGATTCATGTAATTCGATGTAATAGCTCAGATTGAATACAATACACATGAAATTACATGTAAAATTAAAAGTTTTTATTTTAAAAATATCTCGACAACGAAGCATGATATCGAAAAAATTTATTCTATATTTTTTTTAGACGATGAAATTTCTCATCATTTACTTTTTATAATATTTTTCGTTATCTCGCTTAGTTGCCGAGTTATCGGCAAAAATTCTAAAAAATTACACAAACTGCACGATCTTCAAGGGGTGTATAACCCTATGAAAATTCCATAAAAAAATTTATTTTTGCCATTAAACATTACAAAACTTGTTACAACGATTGAGAATTTTTTCTTTTTAATTGAGTAATATTAATATATATTTAAAAAATATTTTTCCTGCTGGCAGTCATTCGGATTTAGAGGCTGACGATGAAGAATTCGATTCTCTAAACCAATCAGACAGTGTGAATCAATCAGACCATGGAAATCACACGACACAAGTGACTCCAACTGCAAATCGACCACGAATTCCTACTCCCACGGGTGACAATGCACAAGAGGTGAGTTAAAAAAAAAAAAAAAAAAACAATTTCACACTCACCTGCATTTCTAATTTTGCACATAAAAAATATCATTTGAAATAAATTTTTCAGATAATTGAGTGTGCAAGAGAAGAAAATAGGCGACTATTGGCTCTTCTCGAGGATCAGGATCACAAAATAATGGCATTGAAAGCTCAATTGGTGCAGCAACAGCGTGAAATGGCGATTGAACGTGAAAGATTGCGTGAAGAAAATGCCGCATTAATTCGCGCAATGGCTGCTCTTGCCAGTAACTAATAATAATATTGATAATAATTAATTTTCAATTATTTCTTCAATTTAAAACTAGTGACTTTTTTTTAAAAAATTCATTTTCAAATTATCATATGAGAGAAATATAGTTGAAAAAATGAAAATCTTACTGTAATAGTAATTTGTAAACATAAAATTCATATTACTCAACATAAAACAATTATCAAAATATTTTTTTATAGATTTAGATTCTTTTTTTTCAATTGAAATATCGTTAGTCTGGTTCTTGCAGTTGCGTTTATCGATTTTATATCAAAATTAAATTTTAAATTTTTTTAATGAAGATATTAAATGCAATTTTTAATCTATATAATACTTAAAAAAAATAAACATTGTTCATTCTTTCTTTTTTAATTGAGAGAGAGACTGAGAAAGTGTGATATCTTAATAGATTGGCTATGTTAATTTGCGCGAATTAATTAAGAAAAAACAGAGTAATTATAGTTTAAAGAAGAAAAATTATGTCGGTTCAAAATAATTGATATTAATTTGTTTTACTGAGAAAACACAGTGTCAATAATCTCAAAAGTCCGTCAAAACGTCTCGAGAATCTTATTGTCGTGATTTATTTTAGTTTTTTGATAATAACTCGGAAAATAATCAGGACAGCCGAATATATTACTTGAGTAAAATGATTACTGATAAAATTTTCTACAAAAAAATGTTCAATAAACTTTTTTATTTTCTGAGATACTACGAATTTTCAAAAAATCTTTTTTTTTTTTTTCAAAATATCTCGAGAATAAATGAAAATATGAGAAAATTTTATTCTACGTTTTTTGTAGAAAATTAAATTTTCTATAACTTAACTTGAGTAACATTTGTTTCTATTTTACTTATTTACTGAATATTGCAATATTAACAAAAAATAAAGTATTAGTACTTCTTTGGCATTAGTGACACTGTTAACTTTTTAAATTATAAAATTATTGTTTTTAAAATGCATTTTATCAATCTCTAAATCAATATCATCAGTGAATTGTTAAATTAATTAGATAAAAAGAACTTTGATAAGAATAAAAAAAAATTATAAGAGAAAAAAAATTACAAAATAGAAAATAAAATATAAAAAAAGAGTGTAAATGGCACCAATAATGCAAAGTATGTGTAAGCATTTGTTTCAATAATTACCAAATCGAGATGCACAATCATTTGTTATTGTATTAGGGTAATATAATCAGAGTTCTCAAAAAAGAAGACAGCAATGCAAAAAAGACAAGTAAACATGAAAGGTGAAAAATTTCGCAAAAAGTTGAAACAAAAAAAATAAATGTATCCATGAAAAAAAAAGAAAATTGAAATTTTTTTTGCAAATATTTCAAGTTTTACAATATATCCCTTTCGGCTTTTTATGAAAGCTGATGTAAGTTTCAGAATTATTTTACAACTGTCATTTATCATGTTCGGAGAATTTTACAGCAAATATATAGTGGCACAAACTGGCGGTATATAATGCACTATCGCAGGATGAAATAAGACTCACCGGCGCCGGCATCATTTCATACATGAAAAAAGTGCAATAATCGTGTTACTGGAAGAAGGTTTGACAGACGTGACAACTCTCGGGTTCTATTATGTCTAAAACTTATCCCATTGAAGAGGAGTAGTTTTCGACGGATTTTCATTATCAGAGCAAAAGCATTCGTGTCAAAAAAAAGATTTTTTAATAGAAAAATGAGAAGATAAATTTCAATTAATATTTTGCAATTCTTTTTAATGGAAATAAACAAATTTAAGTTTTTTTAAATTAACGAAAAGTGATATTGATATATAGGTAATGTAGCGATTATCTTATCATCCAAAATGGTCTTTGTAGTTAAGTGCTCGCGTGCGATGGATGAAGGCGCAAGTACGAGTTCGCCACATGGGATTTTTTTTTCAATTCGCATATTTTTAATTCAATGGACATATTTTATGTGATGTAATTGTTAATCTAGTTTATTTAAATAATAAATCAACATTTAAATAAAAAAAATGCCTTTTCGATATATTTTTATCAATTAAAGTTATTCACACGATTTTACCCGCTTCACAGAGCGAAAAAATGCGGTTGTTTACACAAAATTTCATTTTTTTGCGGCCGCAGCGCCATTTCGCGGTGAGTAGCAGAATTAATTTTCCATGAAAAATCCGTCAATTTGTCTGAAAAAATTAGTTCCACAATTTACCGCGAGGTAGCGCTGCGGTCGCAAAAAATTATTTTTCGTTTTTCCTCGATATCCCGCGAAATAAGGGAGATATCGAAAAATGTTGCTCTACATAAATCATTAGGAATTTAATTTCCTACAAATTATGTTAAGTAAAATTTTCTGTAGCTATTAATCTGTAGCCAGAAAATCCAAAAGAAAAAATTTCGGAAAATGTTTTTTTTCTCCTGATTGAAGGCAGTTAATTAGTCTAATTGTTAATTGTATAGGATAAAAAGTTGTTTAAGCCACGAAATTCCCGTTATTTTAGTGTTTTTTCGACGCCTGAAAAATCTGAACTTTTTTAAAACACTAAAATAACGCTAATTTCATGGATTAAACAACCTTTTGTCGTACATAATTAATAATCCAACTAATTTACTGCCTTTAATCACGAGAACAAAAACATTTTCCGAAATTCAGTTTTTTTGATTTTATGGCTACAGATATAGAGCTACAGAAAATCTTATTCAACATAATTTGTAGAAAATTTAATTCGCAATAATTTATAAAGAGTGACATCTTTCGATATCTCCTTTATTTCGCGAGATATCAAGGAAAAACGAAAAATCGTGATTTGCGACCGCAGCGCCACCCCGCGGCAAATTGTCGAACTAAATTTTCCGTGAAAAATTCGTCGAATTGTCTGAAAAAATTAGTTCCGCAATTTACCGCGAGGCGGCGCTGCGGTCGCAAATCACGATTTTTCGTTTTTAATTGATATCTCGCGAAAAAAAGGAGATATCGAAAAATGTAACTCAAAATAAATTATTAAAAATTAAATTTACAACAAATTATGTTCAGTAAAATTTTCTGTAGCTCTTAATCTGTAGCCAGAAAATCAAAAAAACTGAATTTCGGAAAATGTTTTTTTTTTCGTGATTAATGGCAGTTAATTAGTCTAATTGTTAATTATATAGGATAAAAAGTTGTTTAAGCCACGAAATTCACGTTATTTTAGTGTTTTTTCGACGCTAAAAAAATCTGACCTTTTTTAAAACACTAAAATAACGCTAATTTCATGGATTAAACAACCTTTTGTCCTACGTAATTAATAATCCAACTAATTTACTGCCTTTAATCACGAGAAAAAAAACATTTTCCGAAATTCAGTTTTTTTGATTTTATGGCTACAGATATAGAGCTACAGAAAATCTTATTCAACATAATTTGTAGAAAATTTAATTAGATTTTATGGCTACAGATATAGAGCTACAGAAAATCTTATTCAACATAATTTGTAGAAAATTTAATTCGCAATAATTTATAAAGAGTGACATTTTTCGACATCTCCTTTATTTCGCGAGATATCAAGGAAAAACGAAAAATCGTGATTTGCGACCGCAGCGCCACCCCACGGCAAATTGTCGAACTAAATTTTCCGTGAAAAATTCGTCAATTTGTCTGAAAAAATTAGTTCCGCAATTTACCGCGAGGCGGCGCTGCGGTCGCAAATCACGATTTTTCGTTTTTTTTTGATATCTCGCGAAATAAGGGAGGTATCGAAAAATGTTGCTCTACATAAATTATTAGGAATTTAATTTCCTACAAATTATGTTCCGTAAAATTTTCTGTAGCTCTTAATCTGTAGCCAGAAAATCAAAAAAACTGAATTTCGGAAAATGTTTTTTTTCTCGTGATTAAAGGCAGTAAATTAGTTGGATTATTAATTATGTACGACAAAAAGTTGTTTAATCCATGAAATTAGCGTTATTTTAGTGTTTTAAAAAAGTTCTGATTTTTCAAGCGTCGAAAAAACACTAAAATTACGAGAATTTCGTGGCTTAAACAACTTTTCATCGTATATAATTAACAATTAGACTAATTAACTGCCATTAATCCCGAGAAAAAAAACATTTTCGGAAATTCAGTTTTTTTGATTTTATGGCTACAGATAAAGAGCTACAGAAAATCTTATACAACATAATTTGTAGGAAATTTAATTTGCAATAATTTATAATGAGTGTCATTTTTCGATATCTCCTTTATTTCGCGAGATATCAAGGAAAAACGAAAAATCGTGATTTGCGACCGCAGCGCCGCCTCGCGGTAAATTGCGTAACTAATTTTTTCAGACAAATCGGCGAATTTTTCACGTAAAATTTAGTTCGACAATTTGCCGCGGGGTGGCGCTGCGGTCGCAAATCACGATTTTTCGTATTTCGCGAGATATCGAGGAAAAACGAAAAATAATGTTTTGCGACCGCAGCGCCACCCCGCGATCAACTGCAGAACTAATTTTTTTACACAAATTTCTGAATTTTTCATGAAAATTTCGTTCTGCTACTCACGGTGAGATGGCACTGCGGTCGCAAAAAATAGAATTTTGTTTAAAAAACCTCTCATTTTTTACCTCTTTATTTTTTACTCAGCAAAGCGGATAAAATCGTGTCAATGAATGTTATTGATAATACATCATAAAATCACTTATTTATTCGGAAAAAATACATTTCCTCGCGGAAAATCTGATTTTTTTCGGCTTCGAAAAAAACTAAAATAACCCGAATTTCTTGGTCTCAACTACTTCTCATTGTATATAATCGATAATCAGAGTAATTACTTACCTTTAATGAAGAAAAAAATAACATTTTTCCAAACTCAGTTTTTTGGATTTTCCGGCTACGGATGAAGAGTTACAGACAATTTCTTCAAACATAATTTGTAGGAAATTTAATTTTCAATAATTTATAAAGTGTGACATTTTTTGATATCTCCCTTATTTCGCGAGATATCGAGGAAAAACGAAAAATCATGATTTGCGACCGCAGCGTTGCCTCCCGGCAAATTGCAGAACTAATTTTTTTAGACAAATTTCTGAATTTTTCATAGAAAATTAATTCTACTACTCACCGCGAAATGGCGCTGCGGCCGCAAAAAAATGAAATTTTGTGTAAACAACCGCGTTTTTTCGCTCTGTAAAGCGGGTAAAATCGTGTGAATAAATTGAATTGATAAAAATATATCGAAAAATGACTTAGTCTTTGAACGGGCTAGATTTCATAGCAAAAAATCTCACAATCTTCAAAAAACTAAATTGTTTAGAAACAATTTTTTTTTGCTATTTAAGCATTAAGTAATTGATTAAATAACGTAAATTGATGGTTGAATCACATAAAAAATGTTGTATAAGATAAACAATCCTAAATTGAAATGAAAAAAAAAATTTCCGTGACCAAGACTCCCAGGAACCCACGTCCTCCAATGTCGTGTGCGAGCAACTGAACCAATAGACTACTATAAAATGTTATAATTTATTCTAATTTTTATTACTCCTATATGTATTACACATTTCATAATTCGTTAATTTTTAAGAAAAAAAAAACTTTTCTCGCAACTTGAGGTCCCTCTAACAATAAACAATTCATCTGACCATTCCACCAAAACTTTCACTTTTATTTCCGTCGAATAAAAAAAAATTAAAATGATTCAATCTGAATGTAAATGGCGAGTATGCATAGCTAGTGTTTTATGCGGACAATTTGTTAAATACATATTAATTATAGAAATCAATTCCAAAATAACAACAAAAAACCAGTAGCAGTTGATGTGTTCCAGTGACTAAAATACATTCAGACTACTCACATGCTTTACACGATCGTAATAAAGCTTAAAGTACATTTTGACTGTTAAGTCGAAAATTTCGTGGACGATGACTAAGGCGCTATTTTTAGCAGGCCCGCATTAAAATTCCACAGCTCGCACAGTGATAATAAAGATTAGCTTGAGGTAGAAAAAAAATATATCCGAGCTTTTTCTCTATTCTTTTGTCAGAGGATGATGACGATGATGATGTCAACATTATTTGCCGACCCAACTCATCACTATCAAACCCAACAGAGCCAATACTCACTTCTTTCTAGTCATGTGAAAATCAATTTTCGGGCTTGATAAATTTTTCCAACTAACTCCAAAGGTCATAAATGTCCCTTTTACATGCATCAAAAAATATTACAAGGTTTAGTTGGTGAAAAATGACCTCTCTACTTATGACAATAATACAAACTTGACAATTTTAAGAATTTTCCTAGAACAACCATCCATTAATCAGCCCAAAAGCCAAAGAGTGACTTTGAAAAAGCCTCAAATAATAGTTTATAAGCTATTTTTCGTACAACTGAATTGCTAACATGTCTAAAAATCTACTGACAAAATACCGCCTTACAAATAAAACTTTGTAGTATTAAATTATCTTAAAAAAGTTACTTAAGAAAAAAAAATAAAATTTAGGCTCTAGGACAGAAAATAATTATTTTTTGCCCTAGAGAAGAAAATGATTATTTTTCGCCCGAGGAAAGAAAATAATGTTTCCGCTCTAGGGTCGAAAATACATTTTTCCCCAGAACTATAATTAATTTTTATTACATGACTTTTTTTTTATTCGCAGGTTATAAATAGTTGTTTTCATGCCTAGAAATTGAAACAATTTTTTTTTATCCTTTGAAATTTTAACGAAATGACTCGTTTAATTGTTATACATTGATATCACGTTCATTAATAATATATTTATTATTGATTTATTTACATCACAAACATATCTATATATTTTTTACATCCACTTTCGTTTTTTTTTGCCTTCATATAGTTTAGTTTTTCTTTTTCTTTATACAGAATAATACAAAGCTGTATTAATATTATAACCATTAAACATATATATTTTTCTTTGATTGAAAGGCTTCGATATCCTGATATGTTATCGTTTGTTGAATATTATTTTTGAAATATTATTGTCACAGTTTTTTTTTCTTCAACTTGTATATTTTTCTCCTTTTAATAATATATAGGCCATATATACTGTATATATAAACTAATTTCTAAATAAGTCTCGTGGTCATATATCCAATATTTCCCACACATTCGCGACTTTCAAACTATTCCCGGGCGTTTTTATAAACAAGAAAAAATCTAGACAGTCAATTTTAACTGGCATAATAAGTAACTGCATGAAGCTGTGTGTGCACGATGTAGCATTTTTTTTCATGAATTTCACACCCTTAAGATCTGGCATAAAAAATTTATTAATAATTTTCTAAATAAATAAATTAAAATTTATAAAAATGCCAGAGAGAAGTTTCATGTGAAATTTTTCATTAAAATTCTAAATTCATCGAATTTCATTAAATTAATCGCCTAAATTAATTAATAATTCAGGTGGATTAATTAATTTTAATTGTTAAAAAAAATAAATAAATAAAAATCGTGCACACGTCGTTTAAATCTCTTCACTGAAAATTATATTCAAATATAATATATCTGTTTTCTTTTCATTTTTTCTTTACCACACGTCATAACTACTTCTTAAAATATTTTTAAAAACTATTCCAATCATCAACCCATTCATCTATTTAACATTTTTGGTATTATTTACATAACATCCCTCGCATTATATTTTTTTTGCAAGCTACCCAGTTGAATACTGAAACTGAAATTCTACACTTGTACGTCGCTTCTCATATTTTCTGTTTGGCAAACAAAAAAAAACAAAAACAAAAAAAAAAACAAAAAAAAAAAAACGTTTTTACAGCACACGAAAAATTTTTCAAGGGGAAAAAAATCACAACCCACTTTGCAAAAAAAAAAAAAAACAGATGCACTAACAATTTGCATTCGTGTGCTTTTGTGTGTTTAAATGTTGTGTTATTAAACAAGACTAGATCACGATGATGGATGATAGATATAAAAAAAGTAAAATGGGAAGGATTGGAAGTAAAACTCGATCCCAAACATTTTTTTTTTGCACAGAAAGAAAAAAATGACCAAAAAAAAAAAATCTTATAATATACTACTTTTTATAGATTTACAATTCCAAATGGAGAAATTGAAAAAAAACCTCACATTTTTGTTTTTCACACACACAATTAATCAATAATTGTTTGAAAAAAATTATCTCATTATATATACAAATCGCCACGTGTAAATAACACAAGTAAAATCTATTTTAGGTACATCTTTCTCGCCCAAAGAGAATAAGGTAAAGTTTTCATTGTCTTGAACTGTAAGTACAACGATGATTCAACTTCTTATTCTTTCCATTGCCACCACACACGCCCACGGCTGTTTTTTTCCCTCCTCGATTTGTCGTCATAATAAAATCTACCCAAATTATTCCTCAATAATTTGAATTTTTCTTTTAAAAAACGAGGAAATTTTCACACTTGACTTAAAAATTTTATGGCATTTTCTTTAGTAACTCACTTTTAAAATTAAAATAAAAACAAAATAAATAAAAACTGTCTTTTTTCCATGCTTAAAATTGTGAGTTTTTTTTGTCTGTATAACCTTCGTGTCCTCACACTTCAATTAAATGATCTGCAGCCTTTCAAACATTTGACAAAGGCACGTGGTGATGAGGAAATTGTTGCAGTCTCGAGGAATAATATTAAAAAAGTCTCATTATGTTTTTTTTTTATGATTAAAGACACGTTGAAGATATGTTGAAGTTGATTCTTGTTTATTTTTTTCCGCGTAATTTCAAACACTGCAGCCGGATTTGACTTCTTCATTGGATTGTTTAGGGGTCCATCGACACTGATGGAAGTTTTTTGGCTCGTCTTGAGCCGGCGCAATGTCACTCGTCGCCCTGAGTCCTTGCTCGAGCTCCAGAAGTTGGCCCATAAAGTTTAAATTCGGACTGATGATGGGTCGAGCATTTTTCACGAGTTTGTAGGCATCAACCATGGACAATCCCAAGTGTCTCATGATATAGGCAATGGCTATTGTGGCACTCCTCGATACACCGGCCTGACAGTGCACCAGAACGCTGTCACCAGATTTTCTCGCCTCTTCTGTAAAAATAACGAATAGAAAAAAAACATTAATTTTTCGTATTTCTCAGTGATTTTATGGGTTTTAAATTTTTATTTTTTAATACATACACGCACACATGATTATTTTAGTTGGATATCTTACGCAACATGTCTAGTAAACGCCAGGGGTGAGGGGAACGCTATCATATCACGAGTGAGTCACGCCCGGATCCCACATACGCCGTTGTATACTGTTATAAAATGTCTGTAGGTGCCCGCAAAAAAATATGAAAGCTTCTTTTTTTATTTTTTAACCTCAGTCTATCATTTATTGACTTGAATAAATATCGAGGGTTATAAAAATATCAATAGAATTAAGATATCGCGTTGAAATACTATTAGATGCTTCGATAAATCAGTAAATAAACAAAATAATGAAAAATGTTATTAGAGAAAAAAAATAGGTAATTAAATTATCTAGATAAAATGTAGAGTAAATTTTTGCGATATTTTGCTTTGTTTTTGACATATTTTGAAAAATAAAAATTTTTCGAAAAATTCAAAATTTCTCAAGAATAATCAAAGATACAAAAAAAAGTTATTCCAAGTTTTTTGTAGGAAATTTCATCCTTAATCATTTAAGTCTAGTGATAATTTTTGTTATCATATATTTATCGAGTTCTCGTTGAAAAACGAAGAAAAAAATCACGAAAATGGCAAAATTTTTAAGAGATTGTCTTTGAAAAATTTTTTTATCTCAAGTAAATGTCCCAAAAATTGTTCCAGATACATTAACACGAATAAAACATGAATAATACTCAGTATTTATTATTAAAATCGGTACCTTTTAGCATTACTAATACGATATACATCTTTAAGGGTAATTTTATGGTTTTTACAACCTGAAATCTTTTGTTTTTCTCATTAGTCATACATTTATATTATTTCTGACAGCTAAACAAAGTACTTTAACAATTGTTTCAGCTAAAATCTTGCCAAAAAAAAATGACTAACGATGCTTTGAGGGTATTTCCTTTTGTCAATGCCAGGAAAATTATCTTCAAACACACGAATTCAACTGAAATCATGTGGAAAACCCCCTTAAAAAATTGAAACATCATTAACAAACAATATCAGATAAAGAAAAAAATTTTTTTAATTGAAATGATTCACCGCAAAACAATTTTTTCCAATCAATATTGTGATTGTAATATTTGTAGACAAGATAAGGGCATTCTCACCCTCGATATTTCTATTTATCGGTCCCCTACATTTAGCCGTAAGCATCTGGCATGAGTCAGAAGCTTAATGGGGATGTGTGTCGCGAGTTTTAGAGGCTGCATCACCGTCAGAGTGAAAAAAAAATCATGAATTTGGATGAAATTTCGAGATGAATTTGTACAATACACGTGTGAATAATGAAATAACGGGCGATATTATGATTACATTAAAGGATGTTTCAAACGACGCAGTCCGGTATAACGGAAACGGGGCATAACCAGCCGTATCCGGTGGACCATTGACTGCGCAAGACGAAAGGCTTCCATTCATGAAACCATGACTCACACACAGCGTAACAGAGTGGCTGTGAAAAAAAAAAACGACGAGGGTCTTTATCTCGTCTGTATTCGTGTGCACATATGTGTGACTATGATATTAATGTGAAAACGAGGGTACGACGCGATGCAAGGACGACATCACAGCCCCCCTATTTCTAAACAACGCGTGTGTGCAACTGGTGGAATTTTTTTTTGGCTCTAACCGTTCAATTCACCCTTAGCTACCTCGTGTCCCAACCAACGTGAGCTTTTTGTACAAAAATATTTTCTCAACGTCACACAATGTTTGCTACAACCCCTTTGACCATCCCCTTCAATCTCCAAAAAGATTTGAGTAAAAAAAAAATTAATTTAACACGATTATTTACAAAAAAAAATTTTTTTAGTGAAAATTGATGTTGTAAAATATAATTTTAAACCTTTTAGAACAGTACTTTTTTAATTATATGGCATACAGTGCTCAAAAAAAATTTTTAATACTAAAAAGGCGTATAATATTTTTTTAATATGTTGATAACTCAGTAGATAAGCAAGATAATGAAAAATATTATAAGATTAAAATGGTAGGAAATTTAATTATCTATAAAAAATATAGAATAAATTTTTCCTGTATTTTGCATTGTTTTCAAGATATTTTAAAAATTTTGAAATTTTTTAAAATCTAAAGGAAATACAGAAAAATTTATTCAAATTTTTTATAGGGAATTTAATCCTCATTCAGTTTAATCTAATAATATTTTTTTGTTATTTTATTTATTTACCAAGTTAAAGATGAAAAACTAAAAAAAAAAAAAAAATCACAAAAATAACTGGCTTTTGGCAAATTTTACTAAAAAATATTTCTATTTCACCTAAATGTTTAAAAAATTTTGAAATTTTTATCAAAATCTAAATTCAAAATTAAATTTTAACATTTCTTCACTTTTCATTAGAAAATAAAATTTTAAACAGTCATTCTCAGTATAGGGATGATAGTCATCCGGTCAGCGGGTGTTAGAGTCCACGAACACTCATATTTTCTCACCAGCCCCTGTAAAACCCCTAAAATACAGATTTTCCACGTTCGAATGATTCTCAAAAGTCCAGAAAAAAAATAAGAACACGTTCTAATCTCTAAAAAAATACCCACCACGCATTCAATTCGTCATTAAAAAAAAATGTTAACAAAAAAAATTTATATTTTAAAGAAAGACATACCGATAAATTCATAAGCCTCTTCAAAGTACTGCTTGAGATTCTGATGGCCGGAATCTGTGGCAGGTATTTGTCGATAGGTAATGCCTTGAGATTCGTGATATCCGGGCAATTGGCAGGTAACATTGAGAACTCTCGTGGCCCCAAGGCCTCGAAGGAGTTGAAAATTTGCCGCATCTTTGCCATTGCCCAGGTAGAGAAAGGGCAAAACCCTGGAGGCCGGGTGATTGTCGATATCGGCAGGTTGTGGAGTTGGTGGGCCCATAGGATAGCCAGGACCAGGACTGGGACAGCCACTGGGTGCTGCAAATGGTGCTGGAATTGTGGCGGCGTTGGTGCTGCCTCCAGGCAACAGTGTATCTTCACACAGGTCCTCGTGGCGCTTGTGAAAGTTTTTGTGTCCACCTGCAATAATTAAAACCATCAATTAATCTCGTGTCTCAGCATCTCAACAAGAAAATCAACAGCCATTGTATTCAACGAATTCATGAGTCAGCCGCGTGTTTCCTCGTGTGTCTCAGCCCAAGCAGGGTCACAAGTTCGAGGAATAGTCAATATACATTATAAAACATTGAGGAATAAAAAAAAAGTACGTCTTATTACAACATTCCAAAAGACCTTAATCTTTCATGACTCACAGGTTATCATTTCCCCGCTTTACCGACCGAGTTTTTTTTCAATAGCATCCAGTTATGCACCTTTCACTCGAGATTATGTCAACGACTGTTACAAATATCTAATATATTTAATTATTAAATAACTTGTAATAGTTGTAATGCACTTTCATCAAAATCGTGTTACTTTCTGACGTAAAAAAAAATTTTTTTTTCACATTTTGTGGGTAAAATATTGTTCGGAGAGAAAAAAGTTTTAAATAAAAATTATTTATTATTAAATTATCTATCAAAAAGGTTCTGAGAGTTTTTTTGAACAGCCTATTAGTTTTGCGTGTAGCGAGCGGTAAAGTTGACAACGCGCGGATGGCTTATTTTTGTGTAACTTTTTTTTACTGAACTTTGAGGCTTGTTATTGTTTGAACTAGTTGTTTTTTCGAAAAAAGTCTGAAGACCTTTTTGATAGAAAATTTCAAACCCAACAACTTTTATTCTAAACTTTTTTCACTCTGAACAATATTTATCACGAAAAATGGTTAAAATAATTTTTTTTCAAGCTTAAAACACGATTTTTTTGGTAGTTACATATGCAAATTAGTTGGAAATAATTATTTAGGTCATTTTTATCACTTGAAATAGAGTGGCGGCCGGGTCGGCGAAGGCTCTCACGCCGCAGACTAATAGAAAACATCGTCACAATGTGTGCGTCATGAACTATGAGAATTTTACAAGCAAAAAAAGTGACATCATTATTGTCTATCATATACGAACTTTGCGTTGTACTTTCAATTGGAAATAAACAAGAAAAAACAACATAAAAAACAGGTTAACATCTGTGTGTGTCTGCACATAAATCAAAGGACCTTATGGTGAGAAATTTCATCCCTCGCCGGAAGGGTCCTTGCATTCTATTGTTGCAAACGCAGTTTTTCTCATATTCCAACAGGTTTTTATAATCCCTTGTTATGTATGTGTGAAAAAAACCCCGTAGCTTCGATAAAAAATTTAAAAAAAAACCACACTAGTTGCGTATTGAATAATTTTTTAACATTTAAAATATAAAAATAGAAATTTACCCCAATGTTCGATTGGTTGTATGGGACTCAATTGAAGCACAAGACAAGGCGACTGTTTCTTCCTCATTTTCACCAAACAGTACCCAGTAAAATCAGTTAATAATAAAAAAATTCCTCAACACTCGTTAGAAAAAATCGTTTTCCAACATTCACTGTATTGTCACATTTATAGTTCGTTATCAGAGACGACAAATTTGTACGTATTGTGCGCTCCAAGTCTAACGAAATACTGGCCAGTTCGTATAACGCCGTGAGGCAGTTGAAGCAAGTCGCAGCCGTGACTCATCAGCCTGCCTTCTCATTGGTTCCCCGTTGTGACGTCAGAGCGTATGGTTCGCGCGCCTTTCGCGTTCATTCTTCGTGTCCCCCCGCCGCAGCGCGGTTCCATGGGTGGCGGGTGCACAAATGCATTTTTCCAACTAAACGCCTTTTTTCTCCTTTTCTCCCGCTGGATTATTATATACGCCACACAGACACACGAGAGACGACCTTGCCAGGCCAGAGAGGGGCCGAACAGGATTTGCGGTAGCGCGCGAAATTTGAATTTTCAATCACCAACATTTTCTACAATAAACGAAATAAAACTAAAAGACCAATTTGAAAAATACTTGGTAAAAAGTTTGATTATATTATTCTGAAAGTTTTTGCGAAATTTTATAATTTTAAAGCCTGGATGCGTTTTTCTGTCATATGACTAAAGTCAGCTGAATTAGTCATTGTTTCCAAAAGAGAAAAGACATCTAGGAATTCAAGAACTTCGTTATATGACGAAGAAATATCATGATTCAATAAAAATTCCATTATTAAGAGTGATTCATTTTTGTCTTACGTGTTTAAGATATTTTTTTTTTTCGAGTTAGAATAATACACATCAATTGGTATTTGATTTTTTTGTATATAACCCCGCACACAGGCCAAACTTCTGTCGTGTGTTTGTGCACAATGGGACTGTTTTCAACAAAACGTCATTGTATAGACAGACAAAGGGGAGTCATAATCGTTGTGTCAGTTGATGATGCATCACGTTGGATTTAATTTGTAAAGCTGATCGACTTTTGTAGCTGATCGACGCGTGTAATCATAATGCAAGCTATTGTCTGGGATTATTGAAAACAGTTTTAAAAATCATTAGACTTTACAATTTCATTCTGAGTCACCCTAATATAGACTATATTAAAGAATTGTTTTAAAAAAATGGATTTATATACGATTATAACTTTATTTTTATTTTATTGGTGATGGTTTTTTTATTTACTTGGGGCGACATTAGAGTCGAAAAATAATAAAAATAGAAATAAAACGACGTATGAAATTATCGCCAGGCCTAGAGGGTCATATTCAGGTGCATGTGCGATACCTATCAGTCTCTCGTGAGTCATATATTGAACTTGTATCGCCGTGCAGTTATATATTGAGATGTGTTACCTCAGTGTTACCTGTTGATATCGACAACGGTCAATACTTTGTAACTATATATGGATTCGGAGAGTTTTTAAATTTTATTACTCTATGATTGTATAACGAAACACTATATTTTTTCTAGATGCAAAAAAAAAATTATTTAAATTGCTAAAGGGTGGAAAAATTTTTCATTTCAAACAGAATGCAAAATTTCTCGTCAAAAAACGTCGGTAAAATAGGTCTTAAAAATTATTTCAAGTCAAAAATAGTCGATAAAACAGGTTTTATAAATTTTTACGAGTTTAATTTATTTTGATTAGAAAATATTTTTTTCAGGAAAAAACCATCATAAGAACTGATTTTGTCCAAATTTTTTTTTAATATTACCATTGAAGCGTAATAATACATTAAAAATAATGCAAAAAAAATTTTTTTTTCAATATAAAGGGTGTTAAAGTTGGAGAAATTGTAATTTCAATAAGACTAGAATTTTTTTGATATCGAAAAATGTCAGTAAAATAGATCTAAACAATTTTTACGAATTTTTATCAAAAAAAAAAAAAAAAACTATCGAAACTGATTTTGTCAAATAAAAAAAAATAAATATTAATTCGAAGAAACGATAAACATAAAAAAAATTAGATTGTCCGGGGATTAAAAAAAAAATTAGGTAATTTTACTGAATGTTTTGACGAGGAAAATGAGGTAGTATAACAATTCTGTGCGGTCAGTATATTTAACACGTGTATCATGACTCATAACCTCAAAAGATATGATATCCACCGTGATATACGGTGTGTTTGTGTACATATACATGTATATACGTTTTAATATGGGAGTTTTACTGAGATAATCGACATCAGACGACGGCTGAGGAAATTCCTCGAGGCACGTCGACGCGAAGGACATCGAAGGCTATACATGTGAATCACTGTTTCATGCGCTAACAACCTCCCGACAGCCGCCGGTAAGCTCCACGTATATATATGAGCACGTACGCATCTCTGCCATAAATGTGTTAACTACATGAGACATTGTTTCGCATGCGTACACGAGAAGTGATGATCTCATAAAAAAGAAATTAAACATCATAGCTAAGCTCATGTGAAATAGACTAGAAGTGACTATTTCATGACTAAGTTATTTAACGAAATTTTTAATTAAAAATTCAATCATTAAAAAAACCGGATTTGATTAAATTTGTATTTGAATTTTTAGGACAGCTGATTTTTTTTTTGATAATCGCGTATGCTTTTGGTTATTTATTAGTGATGCTATTATATGAGGAAATAAAATTTATTGTCGCAGAACCAGAGACAAATGAGAGACTTTTGCTGGTGTAAAGGCGAATGAACAAGACTAAAGGCCGCCGGCAAGGCCGGCACGTCGACGAATGTCTTTGGAATGTCGTTCTTTACAGTAATAAGATTGGATATTATAAATGCATTTAAATATTGATGTCATTTTCACTCTATATATACCTTTAACACCCTAAAAAGAATTTTTCTTTCGGTCAAAAAATATGAACTAATCTTTTAAAAACGTTTGGCAATTTTTTTATAAATTTCAAAAACCTTAAATAATAATTTTTCATCAATGTTTTAGACAAATATGTTTAAAAAGTTGGAAAATATTCCGAAAATGAGAATTATTTTTTTTTTTTTAATTATATGAAAAACAATTCAAACGAGCTAATAATTTTCTTTTTTTCTAATTTTAAGATGCAATCAAACAGGATTTTGTTGATTTTTTAAAAAACTATACTGTTCTCGGTACTTAAAAAAAATTTTTTAGATTTTTACAAATTCAGACATTTCTATAAATAACTACAAAAAATTTTCAAACTCTTTTTCTATAGAAATTTTATTGGAAAATAATTTTAAGAAATTAGAATCATTTATTTATTTTTTCTAATTATGAAAAAAATTTTAAAATTCAATAGAATTTTAATAGAACATTTTTTCGAAACAGGATTTGTCAATTTTTTAAACAAAAGTTCCTTTTCCTACGTTTGAAGGAATTTTATTTTTATAAAAAAAAATTCAACTAGTTTTTTTTCCACGTTTAAAAATATTTTTGTAAAGTAAAAAAATTGAAAAAATATTTTTTTAAACATTGAAAACCGTTTAAAAAAAATAATAAATTTTTTTTCTACTCTATAGGAAAACCTTAAAACTCAATTTACGATTATAAGTAATTTTTTAAAAATCTTGGGAATTTGTTTCTTAGCCTAAATATATATTTTTAAAATATTTATATGAATTAAGTCACTGGAAAAAGAAAAAATTATCGAATCAACTTGAAAGTATCCATAAAAATCATTACAAACAATTTTTTCTATCAATATAACAAACCTAATTGAAGTACTTGTACATAAATACAAGCATAGGTGTGAAAAACAGTCAATTAATTATATCCCTCCAGTCTACCACACACACACGCAAACTCTAGAAATGTGCAGAAAAGAGGAGGGTATATTACTGGCATAAGCCACCCCAGAGGCAAAAAATAATGGAGCCGAGATCGATTCATTTTTTTCTGATCTCCCAGAGAGTACACTCCCCCAAGAGTTTGGGATGAATCATCATCCTATGCTATATCACAATGAGAAATGAACGTGTACACATATAAACGTGGCCTCTGGAATCAGTGAACCATTCTAGACTTCATTGTGGTGGACTCTAGACTCTCCTTATTGCTTCACTGGATTTACGAGCGAGTTTTGCTGCTAGGTGCACACCACACCTTCTTATACACATTTATTCCTGCTTCCCTGGAACACTCGTAATTTTGTTCTGCTCCGATTCTCCATCAGCTTTCGCTGACAATCACGACATCCAGTCAATAAAAAAAAAACCCTCAAAGTTAGAAATATTATTAAAATGTGAATTGAAGCAAAAAAACTGATAACAGCACAATGGATTCTTTCAACTTTGATGTCGATAAGGTAAAACGTCCATCAGGACCTAATTAACCAGAAATTCTGATAAGAATAAAAAATTGAGGGTTTTCATGGGAGGAAAAAAATGTTGTGTGTGTAATATAAGATGAACAAAGTGATTTGATGCACCAAAATAAATTTGTGATAACTTCCAGTGGGTGATGTAACACAGCACACAGTCTACTACGTGGTTGAGTGGCGAGCATCAGTCAGATAATAGAGGAAGCAAGTGAATCAAAAGCAATGCCACACAGAGAGTTGATTGCCATATAATGGTGACTCAGAGAGAAAGTAAAAGCAGCGAATGTGAAGGTATTTGTTGCTTCTGTTCTCAACATGTAGATGTAGTATATAGGACTATTCTACGCGAGATCTCGTATTCACTATACTCAAACGTCCTTGTCAAAACATCGACTGTGAAGCATGAAATACCAGATAATTATGTAACGTAGCTTGACAATTTTATTTCTATTTTTTTAATCAAATAATTGAGCTATACTAATGCCAAATGAGCACAGATATTTTTTTTGTCTAAAATTTTGTCATTTTGAGATAATTAAAGTTTGAATATGGATTTTTTATGATGTTTGATGGAGGAAAAAAAAATTTTTTTTTTTAGTCCAATTTTTGAAGGGGTAGATGTTCATGTTTTTGTGATTTTTTTGGATTTTTGGCGTTAACTCCGTAAATAAAGGAAATAATGAATAATGTTATCAGACATAAATGATAGGGAATCAACTTCTCTACAAAAAATGTAGAATACATTTTTTTGATATCTCGCTTTATTTTTGAGATATTTTGAAAAATTAAAATTTCAAAAAATCTGTAATATCTTGAAAATGATAAAAGATAAAGAAAAGTTTATCTAACGTTTTTTGTAGGAAATTTGATCCTATATATTTGAACTAGTATGATATTTTTTGATATCTTGCTTTGTATTCGAGTTATCATCAAAAAATCCAAAAAAGTCATGAAAATCGCGAAACAACCAAGGTGAATATCATTTGGAAAATTTGGCAAAAAAATTTTTTTTTATAATTTCAATTAAACGCCTTAAAAATCATCCTCAATACGTAATTTATTTAAATTAATCAACTTTAACGTTTTTAAAAATAATTTGAATAAAAAACTGAACTACAAAAATCGTTTTTTTTTTTTAGTTTTCAGCTGATAACTAGGTAACTAAACGAGATAACGAAAAATGATATGAGACATAAATATTAGGATATTAAATTCTCTATAAAAAACGTAGAGCAAATTTTTCGCATATTTTGCTTCATTTTCGAGATATTAAAAAAAAAAATCAATATCAAAAAATCAATATCTCTAAAACTAAAAAATATACAAAAAATTTTATTTAACATTTTTTGTAGAAAATTTAATTTTACATCATTGAACCTTTATAACATTTTTCACCAAATTTTATCACCAAAAAACACGGAAAAATGAAGATTTCTATAGTTTTACAATTTTTCCAATAAAAATTTCTATATTATAAATCCTGTAAAATGGATAAATAATTTTTTCGACAGTCACAAAGCGATATATAGTTAATTAGTATTCAAAAATAATTCTCTCAAGATCCCTCTGGTGTGGTGTGGGCCCCCCAAATCCCCCTTCATCTATGCACGACGTAACGCATACGACGCTTTTTTTTCTATTGTCATCATCAAACGCAAACGCACGAGCTGGATCATTTATCCGGTACACGTCATAGACACTCGAGTGAATAAGCCCTCGAATTGAGGGGGTGGTTCCCCATGGAGAATTTTCCCTTGAATGGGGGGTACGCGTGGTGTGCGCGTTAGTCATTGATACACTTTAAAGCCATCATATAAGCAACACCCGCGATGAGTCATGAAGTAATCGACAGCTGATCCAGATGTGCCTGTTGATATGTGTGATGATGCACCATGAAAATCCATGTAAGACGCATTTAACACAATGTTTCCCTCCCCCGCATTATATTGTATAGACACAATAGCTATCAACTTCCGTATTTCCCCCTCTGGCTGATGACTAATTCGATTGGACACTCAATTGGCCACCTGATTTATCCGTTTTCATGGACTTTCGTGCTCACAAAGTCGTTTAACTGCGTTTTCGCGTGGGTCGACTCATAATTTCTATTTTTTTCCCCGCAAAGTCAATATTAAACTATTTTTTTCTACCCCTGTAGGCCCTTTTTTAAAAATGCTTGAATTATAAATTTAAATTGCAAAAGTATTTTACGGAAAAAAAATGTTTAAAATTTGGCAAATTTTTTTTTTATTTGACGGGAAATGTTTCATCTGTCGACCAAAAAGCTAAGACGCCGTTAATCAAGCTTTATGACACACAGGGTATGTTGAAAATATAATGTATTTTGTGGTTTCTTAACCAGCCGCGAAGTTCAAAGGTGTTCTCACGCTTTTTTAAGCATTTTTTCATCAGTTTTTCATATTGTGTCACTAAAAAATGTTTAAATTATGTTAAAAAACGTTAAAGTTAATTAATTTAATTTGATTATATACGTAAGATGAATTTTAGAATGTTTGGTGGAAAAAAAAATTTTTGTGAAATTTTGGCAAGGGGTATACCCCCTTTGGAAATTTCGCAATTTTGATAATTTTTCAAGTTTTTTCATGATAACTCGGTAAACAAACGAGATAGCGAAAAGTATTATTAAAGATAATTTATCAAGGGTAAAATTCCCTACAAAAAATTTCAATTATATTTTTTGATATCTATTGTAGTTTTTGAGATATTATTGATTTTTAAAAATTTTAATTTTTCAAAATATCTCGAAAATAACGGAAAATATCAAAAAAACTTATTCTACATTTTTGTAGGGAATCGAATTTCCAATCATTTAACTCCAATAACATTTTTTGTTATCTCGCTTAGTTACCGAGTTATCGTGTGAAAACAAAAAAAAAATTACGAAAATGACAAGATATATCTAATACTGACGAATTTCACGAAAAATACGTTTTTTTTTTCAATTAAACAGTACAAAACTCATTGTTAAAATTAATTCAACCAAATTCTAATTTATTTTTTCATGAAATATATATGTATGAAGAAAAAAAAAATTCTACGTCCTTGCTGCATTTTTGTGACTTGAAATATGTCCTGCTCCCTGGCAGACATCCTGGCGTGGATATCGAATTTTTTCTTGGAAAATCAAAATATGTACACCTGGCATGGACTATATATATAAGAGACGACCATAAATTTTCGCACCATTTTTAGCCATCATAAAGACGAGCCGACATCATCAGTACAATGTCTTATTGCCACTCTCACCCTCTCTATATATACCCTGATATTTTATACTCTTCCGCGAAAACCGTATAGGCCGTATAAATAACCTGAAAATTTCTCTTTTCATGTTCACAAGCTTCGCTAACACGATATAATATATCGACGAGTCTTAACCTACGACAAAATTCATGGAAACTGATAACCGCGTGTCAAACCGACTAAAATCTAAAGGATATATAGTAAAAAAAAAATGAAAAATATGTAGAGGAAAAAAATTTTTAACTGAATTTTTTCCATATAAAAAATTCTTTTTCCCAGAAAAATCTACGCATTTGTTAAAACTATAATAAAAAAAATTTTTTACTATCAAAATATTTTTAATGAATCTTTCTATACTTTTTAAATCACTTAAACAATATTAAAATTTAATTTAATTCCCGCGCTGCAGTCTAGCTAAGAGTTATTGATTAAAAAATTAAAAAATGTTCTTTTAAATTCGAAATTTAAATTACTTTATCGTCTATCACAATAAAAACTGTTATAAAAAAAAAATATTAATCACTAGAATATCGATTAAAAAAATAATTTACACAACGTAAAAATGTTTTTAGCCATTAAATCGACAAATTTATAAAATCAATGCAATCAATCGGTCAATAACCTCCAGAAATACAATAAATATAAAAAAACAATTTTTTTAAGACCCAAAAAACATCAGGGAGAGCGAAAGAGTGATAGAAAAATTTTTTTTCCACCATTTTCAGAAAGATTTATCAAAAAAAAGTTCAATTACTCTCTGAAATAGCGAGTGATTGCATAAAAAAATAAATTATCTCAAAAGATGACTTGCATCTTGTATCATATACTCTTATGAAAATTGTATACATATAGATAGATATATACATAATTTAAAATAAACTCTCAAGCTTCTAGATGAGGCATTCTAATATAATATGAGAGATAGGTAAAAAAGTCAGTCAATCTCTGACTTTATCTCTTTGTCTGGGTTCTCTGGTGCATTTCGTATACTTTGAGACATGACTCATGTCTGTTTAGGGCCACTGCCAGACGCCGAGACCCCAAAGAGACCTCAATAAACCACGCCAAGTATTGCCAGTACAGCTATAACCAAGATATCACAGCAGAGATTGCACAAAACATGACTAAACTGCACCAGATATATATAAATCAACACGATCTTGATGATTGAACAGGCACCTCTTGTATAATTCACCCTACAAATCCGAATCTTCTACCAAAAAAAAACGTAGAACATTTTTTATTCTCATTACTATTACGATAACTCAGTAAATATGTGAGATAACAAAAAATATTATCAAAGTTAAAAGATAGTAAATTAAATTCCCGACACAAAATTTAGAATAAATTTTTACTGTATTTTTAATAATTTACGAGATATTTTGAAAAATATGAATTTTAGAAAACCCAAATTTTCTTAAAACCATAAAAAAATATAAAAGAATTTTATCCAACATTTTTTGTAGAAAATTTGAATACCAATAATTCAACTTGAATAATATTTTTTGTTATTTTGATTATTTAACGAAATATTGTCAAAAAACTAAATAAAAATTATGAAAACCAAGTCAATGATGATTTGACGAATAATTTGGGATTAGAAATGACATCAGACATGGAATTTGTGATGCTAGAGTGTGTGTAAAAGTTGTAGAATAGTTGTTGACGTGTGTTTTCGGAGGTAAGTGAATAATTTTTGCAAGAATTGAGGTTCATTCGCCTCTTGATCGTCGTCAGGGTCAGTCAGCTTGTCTGGAGCCGTTGGAAAAATCCTTCTGCCGCGATGTGCGATGACGTGTGCGTATACTGGGCACAAAATTGTCTTGGAGATGATGATGGGGAGCAAGAGAGGCGGTGAGAGACCAGAGATATATAAAGGAGAAGGCGTTGTGCGCAAATTCAGCTGGGCTATTCACGTCGTCATCTTGACATGAGTCATTCCTATGAATAGAAACCCCTCCAACTACGAATATACACTATTGATAGTGTGTGCTGTGTATGCTTGTTGCTGCCTACAGGCATTGCAAACACGTATATACACACGAAAGAAAGACGTAACATATGGCTTGAAGCTGTTTTATTCCTTGTCTCCCTGCACGGCCTTCAACGTACGTTTCTTTTCCGGACCACCCATCATGTAACGACATCATTGATATGAGGAAGATGCACACAAGTTCATTTCCAGATATTTTTCGGGTTAAGGTTATACCCATTAAAATTTTTTATGTCTCAATATTCGCTTGCAATACCTCATAATTTACTGCACAATTTTAATTCAGATGTTTTTTTTGCAAAATTTCATTCCCATATGCTATCTGTCATGGGGAGAGGGACTTTGTTCTGATATTTAAAAATTGGGAAATTGAATTAAGTTTATTGGAAAAAAATTTTTTTTTCTAAATTTTTGAAGAGGTATATACTTCGTAAAAATGTGTGATTTTTTTATTTTTTGCCGATAACGCGATAACAAAGCAAGATAATGAAAAATGTTATAAGGGTTAAATAATAGAGAATTAAATTTCCTACAAAAAATATATAATAAATTATTTTGATATTTTCTCTCATTTTCGAGATATTTTGAAAAATAACAATTTAAAAAAATTGTTAATATCTCAAAAACTAAGAGATATAAAAAGGTTTATTCAACACTTTTTGTAGAAAATTTCATCCCTAATAAATTAACTTTAGTAACATTTTTCAATATTTTATGTATTTACCGAGATATCGTTAAAAAATAAGAAAAATCATGAAAACTATTAGATTTCAAAGTTCCTAAGTGGAAAATTTAATAAAAAATTTAATTTTTAATTTTTGTCGAATTAAATATACAATTGATATTTTAAAATTCATTTGTGTGACTGATTGTTTACACAAATCAAGCCAAAAAGCGCAATTTTCCGTGAATATATAACTGCGACGACGCAAAACTCGGCATGTGCTTCGATATATACACAATCGCGTTGTGCTCAATATATGTGTAATGCAAGCAAGCCCGTTAGTGAAGAAATGCATCAGAGTAGGTTATACCACGTGTCGACACACAAACACACACATAATCCCCCTATATATAAGCACGATATAATTTTTTTTCTCACCTCGCTCGACATAATCGCTGTCATTGTGTTGATTTAATTCTAATTTAATGCATAAATCACGGCATATTAAATATATCCAAGTATATATAACCATTTATATAATTTTCCGAATCAATTAAAAAAGATAAATCATTAACTTTAAGGTTATAAAATCCATTAAATTCCTGATTTAACTTTTTTTTTTCATTGAATTTTTTTTTTTTTATTCTCGCTATTGACAGTATAAATTGATGGAAAAAAATAATAAATTAAAAGCGACTTTATACACATTCATGTGTATACATATATTTATGTGTATACTCAAGTTTTATCAACGCAAGAGATTGCATTTCTGTATATATATACATATATATACATGTACGCGATGACTAATGAAAAATATATAGAGAGATTATGATGTATATGTGTATCAAGTGTGCATAAAACAAAAAATAAATATTATTTATTGCTGACACGATGATCTTGCGACAATTTTAATGATTCTTGGCACCAGAAAAGACTGATGATGATCATATTTTATCTTTATACTATATCATCGCTATTTTTTCCCCTCCATTATATTATTCAATTCCAGAAAAATCCTCATAAAAACACAAATATTCCAATTTTTTCAAACATATAACCGATTTTTTTAAAATTCCCTTCACACATACACGAAAAATTCATTTTTAAACCACAAAACATAAATTTCAATCATTTAAACAATTAATCTTAAAAAAAAAATCCAGAAAAAGTTTTTTTTTTTTTTTTGCTTTAAAAAGCATTTTATCAAGTTCCGTCAAGGAAGTAAAAGTAAAAATGAGAAAAAAAGTAATAATGACTCACCAATAAGCAGGGCAGGTTTTCGATTGTCCTCAATAAGTGCGGTGAGAACGAGAAAAAGTGGATGTTGTGTGTGAAGATGTTCCAAATCAGCCGTACAATCATCATAAACAATAACTTCCGAATAATTTCCATGTCTGAGAAGATCCTTGCCCTCTCGGGCAGTTGCTAAATCAGCAAGCGAGGCCTTTCCAACCTGCAATCTCCGTCGATTGAATCGATCCGAGCAGTTGACATTGATAGCACCACGTAAATGATTGACATTATAGACGAAAAATGGGCGACAATCGAGAATAACAAGTTGATCTGGTTGTGTTTGAAGTCTGACAGCCAATTCCTCGGGTCTGATGGTTCTGGATCGGTGTAAAATCAATTGGCGCTGAAGGGGATTGCCCTCGGAGCAAGGGCTCGTGGGTAAACTGGCGGCCTCCAGCTTGCAACGTTTACTTAGGCCGGTGTACTGAGCCACAGAGTTGGCTCTGTGCAGGCTGTGGTGGTGCTGAAAGAGCCGGTGATGCTGGAAGGCGTGAAATCCCAAGGAATCGTCGGCAATATCGATGCTATTGGTGCTACTAGTGCTGGTGCTGGTTATTGAGCCTTCCTGGGCACTCTCCTCAGCTATACTGCTGCCGTTGGAGACAGTGGACAGCGTCGGCGATGTCGGAGTCGCCACTAAGTAACGGTGCTCACTTGGCGGGCCTGGCTCGCTCAGGCTGCGATTGAGCGCGAGCTTCAAATTGTCTCGGGGACGAGCCGACATCGGCTCGCAACACACCAGGGTCGACATCGAGTTGGACTTGACGTCAGTACCAGTTATATCGAGACACGACGAAGTCGTCACTGCAAGCAGAAGAGAAAGGGTATTCACATCATGAGTTAATAAAAGAATTGAGCGTGTTATCGTGCAGATACTCGAGCGCTCTTTGCGATTATCACTTAATAACATTTATACTGTTTTTTTTGTTAACTCTAGAATCCTTATGCGTCACTTAATTATTTTTTAGTTTGCGGCCATCGTGATTACTTGAGAAGAATTTTGTGGGAAAAAAATTGCGGCAAAAAAATTTTTTCACACACTGCAATAATTTAGAATAGTGTTTAAAGAGTGTCCAAAAAGAATTTTCCAACCTTCTGTTGTCGATTTAAAAATCGTCGGACATCCCTTAAACACAAAATTCTTGGAATTGGACGAGAAATTGTTATTTAAAAAATTGTTTTATGCTGTACTTCACGTTGTAATAACTTTTTAGGTACTACAGTATATCCAAAGCGTACCTCAAAAAATTACCAACCCCCTGACATCGTTTTAAAGAGCATTGCCCACCCTCCAAACACGAAATTCGCAGATTGAATTTGAAATAACTATGTAATATATTGTTTAATGCGTCTCCCCACAGTGAAATAATTTTTAAAATTAAGTATAGCGTCTAAAAACTACCCAGAAATATATAAATCACATACTATATTTATGCCCCTATATTCGATAGCATTTAACCTTTAAGTCAGTAAAACGCAAGTTCAGTGATTGGGCCAACGAGTAACTCATTAAATTACTCCTTCTAAATATAACTAACTAATAAACAATCATATACATATATTTATCATCAATCCATCCTCATTTTTTGTGAAATAAAACGATAAAACATTTTTTTTTCGCGTAAAATCTCATTGATATTATATATCCCTATAGTACAATAATTTTTCCACATTGTAAAGAAAATAAAGTGAAATAAAATTTTTCACAGAAATTGAAGAAAATTCATACGAACACCGTTGACTTTATCTATGTCCGCATTATCACAGTTGATGATCTGACAAAAAAAAAAAAGAAAAGTTTGCCGGTCTATATTTAGCGGTGCGTCACTGTAATTTTTGTAAAGTCATCAACTATATACCATCATACAGCCACAAGCGGAAATTAAACTGTAATAATACACATAGCGAGTGGATAAAAAAAAAGAATAAATAACGGAAAATTTTGAGATAATTCGAAATAAAAATTTTTAATAAAATTTTTGTAATCATCTATTTTTATTTTAGTAGCGATTCCTATCAGTTCTGAAGTATATTTATGCCCGCGGGTCGACAGAAGCATTGAGTTTGTCAGAGAGCAATGAGAGCGAAAAAATAATTTTGCCCACACGTTAATTTTTTATTTATTATTAAACTGAAAAGCTCCTGGAGTGGACTGAATGGAAGTCAAATGACTCACAGACTAATATTAGAAGGTGAGGCGGCCGCAATCGTTTTTCAGACTTTCGAGCACGAGTAAGCGCCATCACGTCTTCTCTTAGTAGGTTCTCGCATCATCGTTGTAGGTACAAAGTTTCCTTCTCGGTGTGGGTATAAACGCCAAGGAATTCGACTGGGCTTTCAAGCAGACAGGTGGAGTACGCCAGAGCACCTGCTTCGTCTCTGCGGCGTCTCTGAACTCGCAATAAATATCGGAAAACTACCCCTAGGAAACTCTAATATCAATTTTCCGACCTTTTATCATTAAAATTTAATTTTTCAATTTCTCCTTTGCTTAGAAAAAGTTTTTTTTTCAAACTGTAAAAAATTTTTTTACCAATAAAAGCAATTATTACTCATATATGAGAATGGATTATAATTTGTGGCAGTGATATCGTAACACCTGATAATCGTATTGATTAACAGTAGCGACAACAGTGCGATGCATTGATGATAAGTCTGATATTTTATTATCTCTACTGTCATGTGTGTTTTGGGTGATACTTTTTTACATGATAGAAAACTATAATCAGTAAATTTTTGTTAAGTTGCTTACACGATTAAATGGAGCTTTTTGAGAGTTGATGAGATAATTTGGAATAAAGTTTAGGTTCATAAAATCATTTAATGGGTCTTAAACGTGAAATTTGACTTGTAAAATAACTTTAAAATCTCCATTATTCCAACAGTAGTGGTTTAAAATAACCACACAATAATTAATCATGATTCATAGCTATTGAAACAATTTTTTTTTAATTCTAAGTAACATAATTCTCAATACTTTGTACTGATAAAATCAATTCTCTATGCTCAACATGACCTTGAAAACAAAAAAAAACAAAATTTTTCAACGAAAATAGAAGACAAAAAATATATTCTAGATAATCTATTGGTAGATACGATAAAATGTTTTTTTTTCAAATAAATTTTAAAAATATCAGTTTACTGATGTATAATTGCCAAATAAACTTAAAAATATGCTGCATAATTTTTATGGAGACCTTTTGGGACCTTTTATATATAGGTAGAACCTCAATACCGACCCCTAGGAGATTTTAGAAAGCGAAAAAGGAGAAAAAAAAAACACCGATCCAGCAAGGTTCTTCAACTGCACAGAGTCCTTGCCACACTTCAATCAAAATAAAAAATTCCATAAATTAATCAAAAACCTCAACTATAATTCAACAAAAACAAATTTTATAACCTTCGAAAAAAAACATCTAAAAATGATCTACCTCGCAAAAAAATTTTATAAACATAAAAAAATTAAATCATGCACATCTGGGTGTCACAGCACATCAGACTATGTAAGAAGGAAAAGAAAAAAAAGGTGAATCTCACCTCGAAATCGTGCGAATCAGTTGTAAGCACTGAAGTGTGTGTATATTATATCGATTTCCTGATGCTAAATCACTGATTTCATTCAATCACACACAATATATAGAGTTTAAATTGGACTAAAGGCACTAAAATAATTTTCATTTATGCTTCGTTAACACGTGAAGCGTAAAAACGCGTGGTTTTTCGCAAACCGGAAGTAAATAACGCGTGTTTATAAGCCTGAAGGTCACGCTTCTTGACTGTACACTCGACGAACGTTGAGCGGAGACTGCTTTCAGTCACGATTTTCAACTGGCAAAGTATGGAAGGGAGGTAAGCGTCGGCTGGTGGGGCTCATCGCAAGATGATTTTCAATGTGTGCAGCTTGAATACACGAATCACCTACAGAAGCGACGCATGGTAGTATAGCCGTGTGTACACAGAGCGTCCCGAAGCGGCCGATGAGTCATCTGAACTCGTGCTGCTATCGAAGGAGGCGAGAGGGGCCACGACAACGACGACAGCGATGGTTTTTTTCTGTTACGACGCGATAACGAATTCCACGCGAGGACGTAGGAGTTCATGAATCTCTTCGATACTTATATTATTTCGTTTTTTTTCCCCTTGACGTATTTTCATCAAAAATGATAATTACAATTACAAATACTCGAGAATTTACTCATTCTCAAGTCATAAGTATAAAAATCATCTCAGTATGTCAGAAGAATATAAATCAATTTCAATTAGAACTCTTTTTCGAGTTATAACAATATTTTTCCTGTCTTAACGACCGAACGATTCGATCGGTAATATACGTAATTTATAGATGGAATTTTGCGTTTTCTCTGTTTCATCGACCAAGTTATTTAATCGGTAAGACAGAGTTTATCGATTAAATTTTTAGATTTGGTGTGTAAATACAACAAATTTCGGATGAAAATACTCTCTATATGATCTGGGACATCATGTATACACAAAAAAAAATTATTTTTCCTGTTTTATCGACCATAGAAAAATTAAATAGAAAAAGAGAATTTTTTCAGTGATGTCAAATATCTTATTACTACTCTATGTTTCAAGGATTTTTTATATTGGATTAAATTTTACAATTTTTTCGTTTTACCGACTGATAAACAGATTTTATGAAATTTTTCTTTTCAAATTTGGTATATTTATGTCTACAATTTTGTAAGACAAATAATTTAATTTAATTTTTTGAAGAATAAATTTTTGGATTGATTTTTTTCCTGTTTTATCGACAAGACATAAAATTTAAATGGAATCACCGGTGATTTTCTCGGAATAAATTTTTAATAACACTTGAATATACTTATATGTAAAATCAATTTAATATACAAAACTATATTTAGATAGAGCATGACGTCACAGAGTGTATAGAACGATTGTTCGTGGCCTGAAAGTGCATTGTGGAGTGCAGTGTAAATAATACTCAACCGGAAACCCCTTGACACACCATTAGTTGTCAACATGTTTTTTTTTGGATTTTTCGAGACGCCAATTGTATTTTGCAAGCCTTTAGAGGACACATGAACTCAATATCTCGCGTGAAATTCAAGTGATCTATCTCTTTTTCATACTTTTGATAACAGACTCTGCCAATCACTTGTTAAAATTTTTTTTTTTTTCATTCTATCATCATACCCATCATCATCAGTGGGGGGCGCGAAAGAAGGGTCACATCATTGGCTCCATGATAACGCCTATTGCGTACATGCGAATAATATGATAAACAATCATATTTTAATTTTATATTAAAGCTAATCGACGCTCTCAACGATGATTCACAGTGATAAAAATTTTTATGCTGTTTTTTTTCTTTAGAGAATTAAAAAAAAACATTACTGGAAATTAGGTGGGAGAAATTCTATGGATACTCGGTGACGAGAGGTCGTAGAAAGTCGTCTAGAAATATGTGTGAGTGTCTGTGCATGTTGTCAGACATAAAAAAAAAAAATTATTCGTGTGAGAACGTAATACACGTTTATCAAATAGTTTTAGATACTCGTCTAGAATTTTTATACCCATTTCCCATTTAAAATACGGCTTTATTGATAGTTTGAATGAAAAAAAAAATTTTTTTTCCCACAAAATAGCCTCCTTTAAAAACAAACTGGTAAAAAAAATTAAAAGTAGGTCAATTTTATCGCAAGAAATGAAGCGAAAAATGCCGAGATTAAAAGTATAATCTTTTGAAATTTAGAAAATACCATTTAAAAATATTTAACCGTCATTTCTGACCCAATTTAGAAGTCTAATTAACTCATTTACAGTCGGACGGAATATTGAGCGAATTCATATAGGCTAAGTTATTAATGTAATTTTTTTTTACTCACGTTTGAAGGGATGAAAATTTAATCGCTTGATTCGCGGAAGTGTTGCACAGGTTTTCGTCAATAAAGGCATTTTCATTTTGGTATCCTCGTTCGTTTCATCAACTGACGATGACAGCACTTGAGTTTTTGTTGCCGGATGGTCTTCAACTTCGTCAACACTCAATAACCGTTTAACCGATATTTTTCTAATCACTTTTTCCTCTGACTCTGAAAAATATATAAAAAAAAGTATGATACAAGATTTATTTTTGTCAGAATTTGTTTTACACTTTATTGCAATTAAATTCCAATCCACTTTATCATACCCTCTGTATGTCACGCTTGTTGGCGTAATCAGAAAACAAAGGTATGCAACATGTTGCAATGAATTCAACGAAAAGTTAATAACATCAGCATTATTTTCTTGAAACATATTAATTTTGATTAGTTAATGTTGTTATGTCTAGGTTTTTATTCAGCTGCTGAATTAATTTTATGATTAAAAGTCTCGGAATAAATGTGAAGTAATTTTCTACAATGGATGAAAACCTTTTTTTTTTTTTCTTAAATAACAAATAGGACTGTCAAAAAAGAATTTATTTTTTAATATTAAAGTCCGTAATAAAGATTTTTATTAAAAAAATACTAATTTCTGAAATGAAATAAGAATTTTTTTCCATTAATATTGTTAAATTGTTTCATTTATCACTTGTCAAATTGTTGAAAAAAATTTAGCTGTTTAAACCCAGTCGATAAAACAGTTGAAAATTTTTTGTTTTCAAAATTTTCAGAATGATGAGATTTTTAAATTGTTTATAGCTGTATTTATACTTTGAATTTGTATAAATATTCCAACATTTAGTCTAAATTATAGTTTTTTTTTAAAACTCAACCGATAACACAGTGAAAAATTTTGTCAAATTTTTTCTAATATTGAAATTAAAATTTTTAGAATGATGATGAATTCAACTGATTTATGAATACGTTTTTATTAACAATTAAAAACATTTCTAATCAAGATAATTAATACTCGAAATGCAGCCGATAAAACAGTGAGAAAAAAAAATTTTTGAATTGAAATTTAAATTTCCAGAATGATTTATAACTAGATTTATTGTGAAATTTGTTGATAGTGATTTCAAAAAACTTAAAAAAACAGTCGATAAAACAGTATTTTTTTAATAAAATTTTTTTGAATACTGAAAAAAAAAATTTTCAACGAGTAAAGCAAAAAAATAACACTTTTTCACAATATTTGACTGAATTTTAGGAATGCCGGTAATGACGAAAATTTTCAAAAATTCTTTAAATTTACCGATGAGTATTGAATTTTCAAACTTAAGTCGAAAAAATTAAGATTCAATGATTACAGTTCAGAAAAAACATTTTTTTTCTCCATGAAAATGAAGATGTCATTGATTTTGGGACTTACCACAAGTATCTTTGGTTGTCACACCAACAGAAATAATCGGTGACGAACGTACAAGACGATGGCTCACGGATGACTGAGCGCTGGTGCGTCCAGCACGTTGTGATATCTTTGTACTCATCGCGTTCACTTATGAATAGTCGCACACGATGCACAATAAGACATCAGTGACTCGCGAAACGCGCGCACCGTTCCTGAGTCACGAACTCGGAAGCAGTTGAAGGTCAAGGCATTCAGTCCCACAAGTCCTGCACATAAAAATAAAAAACAAATAATTATACCTGCAACATATACATATACCCATTCACAACCCGAAAAAAAATTTTAACTTTCAAAAATGCAACAATTTAAATGATAAAAATAAATTTTTATTTTTATCATCTATTGAAAGACAAAAAAATTTAACCAAATATGTAAAAGTAAAAATATAAAATCTTTGCCTTCATTTATTTTTATTTTTTAGAGAACATTGACTTCTTTGAGTCACACATTAAAGCGCCCTTGAGCAAAACAGGAACCGATTGCTCGTGTCCAAGGTGAGCTACAATTATTCTCTTTGCCTGATATATATACAAATGTACATTTCTGCACAGTCTTTGTCTCACAAATCACGATATATTTTTAATTTATTGTAAACAACGCCCAATTCCACCCTAATCATCATAAAATCAAAATAAAATAGCATAAACAAATCTTTAAAAAATTTTTGCTACCAACTAAACATCGATTTATTATCATTAAAAATCATTTTGCGTCACTTAAAGCCAAAAAGACGTATATGCAAAATTAACATGTTGTTTTATTTCAAAATATCTTTAAAACTACTGAAAACATGAATGTTTTCCATAGGATCTTTTTTGTAGAAAATTTTATTAGCTACAAAAAAGGTCCTTGACAAAATTTATCTAACTTGCATCGTTATCAAGATATTAATAAGTAAAAAAAGTCTAAAATTTTTTGACGATACTTATAACTTCTCAGGATAGTTTATGATCATGTTTTAAATTTTTAAATAAATTTTCTTAGTTTATTCTGTATAATTTTCCCGATCAAATGGTTTATTGTATGAAATAATTAATTATTTAAGCTGTAAAAAAATTTTTAGTGAAATTTGTGTAATGAATATTTGAAAAAGCGAGTTTATCGATATTTTTTATATTCGTTTCTCTTTCTATATTACCATATGAGTGTAACTATGTATATGGTTATGACGCAGCCCCTTGATACCCTCCCCTTCGAGAGTATCCCCTTAAGGCTGCACATAAATACCTCCACGACCGCAATATTGCAGAGCTATCGATCTACTCACTTTTGCCTATAGTTTCTTACTATTTTCTCCTTTTGTTCAATTTTTTATACATCTATATCTCACGATATACACACACCTATTTAACTATAATGCAGAGTAAGTGTCTATTTTTAACCAAATATCCTCCTACATGACTCTGAATTTTTTTTCTCTTTTTTCAAACTAACAATTTATTGATTTTACATGGAAGTGTTTTTAAAAACATTTTTTTTATCCAATGAGTCACTCTTCGCAGCAGATTAGTTAATTTGACAGTTGATAAAATTTAATTTGACATTAATCTTATCCAATTTTTTCAATTAATTCAATTTCATTAAAAAAAATTCAACTTAAAAAAAATCATTACAATAGATAATTTATATAAAAAAAAAATTTTTTAACAAAAAATAATTTTTTAAGTTTTTTGTCGATAAAAAAATTTTTTTTCGAGTTCAAAAAAGGTTAAAAATTATATGTAAAAGGTGAATTTTTTAATTTTTCGCAAAATAACAGATTAAAATTGGCTAAATAGTGAATTTTAGAGTAGATGACTGACGATAAGGGTGACTATGGTAACATACGGACTACGTTACGACGTAATCAAATCACATGGGCTCTAAAAAACAAGGGGAAGAGCTCTTAAAACTCGTCCGTCATTTTCCCCACCGTCAAAGAATATGATTGAATAAATTTATAGTTCACTAACCCTAAATACAACCCTTTCTAAAAATCCTAATTACCCCTAAACCATAAAAACTATTATTTCCGACCTTAAAAAAAAATTTTTTTTTCCCGGAAAAAACAAGAAAATTCTAAATTTTAGAATTTTTTATCAACACAAATCGTCAAAAAATTACTCACAATAAAAAAGTAAGGGTGAAAACTTGTATCAGGACGTTGTCATGGCACTGAATTTACTACAATTGCATTTACGATAAAATACAACAAGCCTCAAAGACGTTTACTATGACACTAGACACGATATCAAGCGTGGAACATCGACTAGGTACATTTCATGACTACTCGCACGCGCAAACGCTTTCATCCCCATTTTATGGCGCCCGCGCACGATTGGACTTCGTGATTCTTCCTCTAAGCCCCTCCTGAAACATCCTAAATGCTTATTTTATGATTTTTTTAATGTGAATAATAAAAATAAACATTACTATTCACATTCACACACTATTTACCTCAACTAACCTCCTCAACTATCACTATAGTTCATTCTATGATTCTACTCTACCAATTAAACATATTCCTGTCCAAAAAATAAAAAAAATCAACTAATCGCACATTCAATTGACTCTATAACTACTTCTATAGTACTAATAGTTCGTTTTACTGTGAAATAATTTTTTTAAGGCAAAAAAAAAATTGTTTTATCATTTAGAAAGTGTTGTCATAGTGTTATTTTAGCCTAGAATTGATGATTAAGTCGATTTTTTTGTATTAATGAATTTTTTTCATGAGTTTGATTATTAGAAAATTTATAATAAATTTTATAAAATATAGTTTTATCTAGATATCGTGTTTTTATCTGAATTCTATTCTTAGTCATGACTAAATGCATTATACATTTGTGTGTATAGATGACACACACTGATGTTGATATCGATTCCTCATGAAGAAAACGTCACATTCTATCGATCCTATTTCGTGACACACTTTCAACTACGGACAACAGGTCATTGCCTTAATTAAGAAGCATTATATCACTATTTAACGGATTTAAAATTATTATTTATGCATTAAAATGAAATAATAATGCGTGTAAACCGGTATTTTAGAGTATAAAAAATTTTAAATATAAAATAAACACATTAAAGTAACAAATTAAATTTAAAACGAATTTTTTTTTTCACTTTGAAAATATTATTTAAATTGTTGTGAATTAATATTTATGGGGAGAATGAATTTTTATTTGAATTTTGGATTATTTTCTCCCTTCTGCGCAACCGTGAGAGGGTGTAACAGGGGTCGATACGAGTTTGCGCTCACAGATCTACTGAGATGACGTTTATTATCAGTCGAGAATGTAAACAGGATGTGAAAGAATTTTTTGTCTGTGTGAAAATCGAAATAATTCTGGATTTTTCGAGTTTTTTATCAACATGGGGACCAGATCTGCGGCTTGTGAGTACTTGGAGATATTTAGAGTGAGTTTGGGCAGTAGGAAAAAGTTGTAAATAATTTTTTTTCTACAGATACATTGAAGTTAACCAGCCTCCATGACTACTATCAACGTCTGCTGCATGGAACGCAACCTCCGCCCTCTGGATTTGACATGGCAAACACTGTGAAATATTTCTCACAGACTCTATTGTGTTAGTAAACAATTAGACATATTTATTTGTGTGTGAGAACTCTGGAAAATATTTTTTTTTTTCATTTAATTAATTAATTTTTGAGAATTAATTTTTTTTAGCTCTGCTCAAAGAAGTGAGAGAATCGCCGCTGGAAATGATAAAATCACAGAAATTTGATGTCGAAAGAATGGCTCTTTATCCCTGCCTCGATTATAAACAACTCTACAATGCTCTAAACCAACTTATCGACGTAGTTTCTGCAGTGCACACTGGATTGGCCGGTAATTTTTTTGTTATATTGCAAACTAGCTGCCCCGGCGTACTTCATACTGCCTAACGATCGATGAATGTCGTGTTACGTTTACGTAAACTTTATTTAGAATTTTATTAACGTAACAAAATAAATATCATGGGTTTATTGAATTTAATAGTTTATCACAGTGGCGTGTCAGCAAGAAATTTGCTTAATGACTAACTATGAAAAACTATTAGAATATCTTATGCCCATGTTCAACTTGATTTAAAAAAAAAAAACCTAAACAAATGACTTATTAAAAAGGCGCGAAGATTAGAATTGTTGAAATATGATTAACAAAGATTTGGGACTGTCTTGTATGTATAGATATCTTGGAAACAATTGAAGATACAGAATTTTTGTACTGGGCCATTATTGTAGACAATTTCAAAATCTACAAAAAAGGCTCTATTAAAAAATTCTGTAAGTTTCATAGTTTCGGAGATATTTACATTTTTACAGTGTCTAAAAACTTAAGTATCGCTTATATGAGCCCCTATAAGGTATAAATTGAAGAAAATCGCTTAGAAAAAATTAAATAAATAACTTACCATTATGGATGAATAATAATTGATATTTCACAGCTTTCGGTCAAGCATGGCTGCAGTGTTTGGCGTGTTTGATGAGTTTCCTCGAGCACGATTTACTGGACAATGTTCCGTACTTGACTGCAAGCTCAATTGCAGTACTTCCGGCAGAATTGCATCAGGAAATAGTCAACTACCTCTGTTTTTACATCTTGCCGTTCACCATCAGTGAGTCTATTGTTTGAAACCTGTAAAAAAATTCACAAAAAATTATTCAAAATTTTTTTTTCCATTTCTCAGACAATTAATCAACAAATATTAAGAATTACTAGCTATTAAAATTTTTTTTTCTAGATAACAATCATTGAAAAATATTAACAAGTGTTTATTTTATCGATTTTTTCGGTTTTATTCATTAAAACGATAGTTTTTAAAATTTTTTTAGCTCGAAAAACTCAAGATGAAACGGAAAATTACGCCAGTCAATCTGTGGCAGCAGTGATAATGATAGTTTTTCAGTACTCGATCAATCCAGCCCATCACTGTCAACTGTTAGAATGTCTGATGGCATTGAAATCAAATGTGGTAAAGGATATTTTGTGTGTTGTGGCCTACGGAACAGCACCAGCGCGAGCTTCAGCAGCTAAACTTTTATTTTACTACTGGCCAACATTCAATCAGAATTTATTTGACCGCAGAGCCGTGTTGATGAAGTTTGCCAGTAGGTACTTTTACCGAGTACCACCCTCAGACATCAATAAAAATCATTTTCATCTCATTTTTCCAGACGATTTAGCACCTTTTGTCTGCCAGCGTGACTCATGCCCAAATGCCGGCAATGCTGAGGCCGCAAAAGTCTGCTACGACCATCGAATTTCCATAACATATGCTGCGGACTCACCCCCACCCCTATATTTGTGCATTGAATGCGCCAATGAGATTCATCGTGAGCACCCTAATCAAATGTTTTGCGATATTCTTCATCCGATGCAACAGGTCTCCATGGTGTGTGAAAATAAGGTAAAATCACAATTTTATTTGTTGTAAAAACAAAAAATTTCAAACAGGTTTTTCAAATTTGAAATTTTTTCAAGGCTCAAAAAAGGGGTTCTGTGAATCAAAAAAGGTTTTTACCGATAAAACAAAAAATTTTGGACTTAAAAAACAAGTTCTCTTATTTAAAAATGGATTTCAAGTTTCAAAAAAGAACTTTTATAATTACCAGAAGGGTTTGTAATATTACAAAAAAATTTTTAATACAAAACAGGTTTGTAAAGTTCAAAAAAGAAATTCTAAGCTTGCAAAAAAATTTGAAAAAAGATTTTTTGGGTTAAAAAAGGTTCACAAGGCCTAAAAGAGGCTCCTAAGGTTCAAAAAAGGAATTTTATGATTAAAAAAATTGTTTTTATGATTTAAAAACAGGGTTTTATGTAAAGAAAAAAAGGTTTTAAAGTTTTAAAAAGCAGTTTTAGGGTCTAAATAAAATATTTGAGATTAAGAAAATTTTTTTAATAAGTAGTTAATTAACGTCTTTGAACGTTAAAATAATATTTTCTGATTTTTATCGAATGTCGTGAGAAAAAAAGATTGTACTTTTTTTCTGCAGAATTGCAGAGCAACGGATAAATCAGCACTGAGCGTATGTTTTTCAACCGAATGCGCGAGTTACAATGGAAATCATCCTATTCGATACTGTCAACAATGTCACAACATTCGACACAATAATCGTCGAGGTGGGGATCATGTTTATCACATGGCATTGCCACATGTGTCACAAATGGACCCGCAAACCCAGACTTATTTGGTTCAAGCTATTGTCAGGTATTTATTAAATTTTTTTCAACTACTAATTGTGCACATTCTCACGTCACGATGTGCACAATTTTAATGGCATCTCTGTACACAGAATTATTGTAAATTAATTCAATTTGTTATAAACTATTGAGGAGAAAAAAAAACACATCAGGAAGTAAATGAGAAGCATGTGTTTATCCGAATTTTCACTCGAAATTGTCTAATATATTTTTTTTAATACCAATATTGATTATACGTTCTATTCTCGCTTTTCTGATGCTTGATAAGACGCGAGTTGTCATCAAAAAATAAACAAAAAAAAATTTTTTTTCTGTCATAAAATTTAGACTAAATTTTTTTAAAATAAAAAATTTTAAAATACAATATTGCATGCTTTTTTTTATTAATAATCAGTAGTTAAATTAAATTTTTTTTGATGCTAAAAAATGCTGCATAATTTTTTAAGCTTTTCTGGCAACTCGAAATTCAATTTTAAAGCATAAAAATAATTTATTAACCTCTTGATAATGAAAAATATTGAATTGAAAATTTTTTTTTCACGATTTTTTGCATTAAAAAAAGTAGATTTTTTTTTAGACTTTGAAAAATACGTAAATTTGTGGTGATTTTTTGAATTGAAAAAAATGGGGTTAATTTTGCAGCCTGCTGAAGGAGGCTGAGCCCCTGAGTTTGGACAGTAATAGAGGCTTCGGTGAAATAAATACAAATAAAAGCAACGTCGGCTACACAAGCAGTGTAACAGGGTCTAGTAGTGGTAGTAGAGTTGGTGGGCTTTGTGACCCATCGACACTTGAAGAGCGTCAACTTCTTGGTCGCTATGGTGTTTGGCTACTTGTTGGACTTTGTACACCTAATTCTGACACGCCTATTGAAATTCTTGGGCGATTATTGTCTATGCTATTTCATTGGTTTCATGTCACTGCATACTCATTCGATGGTACTAAAAAAAGCCTTATGCACCTTATCTTTTCTGTTGGTAATTTACAACTCTGCATTACACTACTATTTCTATAATTAAATATAACTAGAAAAAATTTAGCATTGTTATAGATGACAATATTAGAGAGAATGTCAGCTCGGCACATTCTCACTCTTTGTACACAAACATTTCAACTTTTCGTTATCACAATTTAGTTATTACTTATTGCCCTATCACTTTTTTTAGCTCAGACTATTTTATTCAATTTTTAAATGAAAATATTTTTTTTTCTCACAATTTTAAACGTATAAATCTACATTTTATTATACTTCCAAAGTTGGAAAAAAATTCTAACGCGTAAAAAAAGGATTTTTAGGATTGAAAAAAGGATTTGAAGGTTTAGAAACGGCTCAATTGTGACTTAAAAAAGGTTTTTTAGATTAAGAAAACGATTTTTGAGGATAAATACAAATATTATAAATAAATAAAATGTTTAAGGTTAGAAAAAGGGGTTGTTAAGGTGAAAAAAAGGTTCATAAAATAAACAAGAGGCCTATGAAAAAATTTGTAGGTAAAATAAAATATTTTGAAGATTTTAAAAAAGGGTTTTACGGATCCAAAAAAGGTTTTTGAAGTTAATATACGTGTTTCAAGATTCAATTAACAATTTCCAAAGTTAAAAAAATTTTTATCTGTTTTTTTTTTTTTTTTTTAATTTACCATAGCGAAAAAGTTATATATATAATAATAATAATAATAGTTTTATTGCATCTTGTATTGCCCTGGGGCCATTACATCGATTGTCAGTTCCCGTCTCCCTGAAAAAGTTATATATATATATTTTTCAAAATTCCAGAATAACTGCTTTTCTTGATTTTTTCAACTTGTATTCGTATTTCAATTCGATATAAATTGAATATAAATTTTAAAATATTTTTTTTTTTTCAGAATAAAAAAGAAATTTATAATTTTTTTGTTTTTAAAAAAAGTGATAACGAAAAGTTTTGATTTAAAAAAATCCACATTTCAATGGTTATATGGCAAACAAGTATTGATTTTATGTATATAATTTACCCTGTGTAATATGTGTAATTGTCATCCCCCATTTGCAATGCCTCTAATTGATGTGCACAAGTAATATTACATTTCCCTTAAATGTCGTAATAATTGTTGTCAAGAGTGGGTTTGCGTCACAGCTAAATGTATATAACTATAACTAACTAGCTTTTTCGATGCCTAGAAAAAATTTTAACTACCCAAAATTAATCAACCAAAAATAAAACAAAAAACCAAATTTTCGTCCAAGTTGAAATTTTCATACTTTTAAATATGTGTGGCCATTGTTGCAATTAATGTTTGTGTGTTCTATGCATCGATGTACGTAGATAAAATAATTGTTAAAAAAAGTTATATAATCACGTCTACGCACATAGACAGCAATTGAAACAAAAATTAAATTTTTTTTAGGACAAGCTGAAAGCACTTTGGAAAAATTAAAAACCGAATACGTTTGTGGATGGTTATCTGAGATTATGAAGACACATTATGACGTATTTATTTCGTGTCTTTTGCCACATCCCGCGGATTATGTCAGAGTTGGTGGTCATTGGTAAGTATCAAATCATTATTTTCGAAAAAATGACATTAAATAATTAATAACGAAATTTCAAGGGAAACTTTGGCCTCGCGAACTTCACACTTGAAAGATGGACTTAACCGACTTTTTTGTCTGGTACCATACGATGTAATAACATCAGAAATTTGGGATCATGTGATGCCATATTGGATGGAAGCTATGGTCAATGATGTCCCTGAAAATGAACTTCATGAATTGAAAATAATTCTTTGGTAAATTCAAAAATATTTTCTCTTCAAATTCTCAATTGTTTTTTTTTATCGAAAAATCAAAATTATCGATTTATTTTAATTTTAAAAGAGATATCTCTTTAAATGTCTGGCGATTATCGTAATTTTTTCACGATAACTCGATAAATAAGCAAAATAGCGAAAAATGTCATGAAAGTTAAATGATTGAGGATAAAATTTCCTACAAAAAATTTCCAATAAATTTTTTTCTATCTCTCTTAGTTTTTAAGATATTATTAATTTTTAAAAATTCTTATTTTTCAAAATATCTCGAAAACAAAGCTAGATATTAAAAAATTTTATACTATATTTTTTGTAAAGAACTGAATTTTCAGTTAATAAGTTTGAATGATACTTTTTATTATCTCGCTTAGTTATCGAGTTATCGGCAGAAATAAAAAAAAATCACGAAAATTACGAAATCCATGTCTAAAAAAATTATATTTTTTTTTTAGCAAAATATTAGACCCTGAAATGAGTCCATTGGGTTTTGATGCAACAAAAATGTACAATTTCGTGGCAAAACGCTTTATAAACACAAGTGCCAAGGTTCAGGAGCAAGCATTGAACTGGTTACAAACATTAACAATGTTAGAAATAACTATTCCGCTGACTCAACTATTCTGCATGTTCAGCGATGGTGTAGCAGTGATGAGTACAACGAATTCATCAGAATTCGAGGAAAAAACATACAAGCCAATGAAACCTAACGTACTCACAGACGAAACTAATCAAATATGTAAAAACCCTCTAAAAAAACTCTCCGAAAATTTTCTAAAAAAATTTTTTTTCCAGGCTCAGTAGTGGAAAATGATTCTGGTCAATCATCTCCCCTATCCGACGACATGATTCCAACCCTTAGACACATGGAATTCATGACAAATGCCGGAAGAAATCTGTCCTGTTGCATCTTAATGCTAGATATCCTTTTAAAACAGGTAAAAAATTTGAATTTTTCACCATTAAAAAATTTTCTTACGATAAAAAAATTTTTTTATTGCAGATGGAGCTGCAAGATATCGACCGACACATGGGGATTAACACTTGGGTATGCCGAGACTCGTGTCACCTGATGAAATGCATCATTGCAGCCAATTGGAACGACTGTCACATATGTAAAGATAACAGTGAGTGCACATACTGCGAGTCTCGAGTGATTTGGCATCAACTATGCCTTCAACTAATCACCTATTTGTGTCCAGAGAAGCCTGCCCACCCGCCCGACGTAAAAAAACCGACAAACAATACCGAAAAACCTTAAAAAATCTCCATGAAAAGTTTTTTACCAACCTTTCAGGTGATGCAGGATGATGCTACCGACGATCACGGGCGTAAAAGTCCTCCAGAGTCGTCGAGAAAATTCGATTCAAAGCCCGACGTGGTGATAAACATGCCCCTGCCGGATATTCACTCAGTTGGAGGTGTCCTGGTGCACATGCCGCACGTAAGCCTGCAATTAAAAACATCCATAAATTATTTCCTATGAAAACACAGACCGAATAAACTAATTTAACCCTTCTGTATTAGTTTTTCGAGCAGATTATGACGGCAACGGTTGAAACAGTGTCGGAACAGTTGGATCTAGCCGCAATTCTGCCGGCGGAGAAGGTCATGTCGGCCGTGGCGCGTGCAGTGACACTTTCCGAGAGTGACGTAGGTAGGAATCATCAAAAAAATTTTATTAGAAACCACTCAAACTATCTAATTTAACTGATAAACCTTATATTTAGCAACTGCAACTGTCAGTATCGCAAAGCCCAACATTATCGGCGAGAACGACGAGCCACTGACGCCAAGTCCCGACAACGAGATGGACGATTTTTGGCACACAACCATCGGAAAATTTCGATTCAAGATAGAAGATCTTCCAGAACATTTTCAGTACATTCACAAGCTCCTAAAAGAAATAATGACCGTTGACAAGCCGGATATTCTCTACTACATGCTGCAGTGTCTCAATATTTTGTGTTTGCACGGCGACGCCTTCACCATAGCCGTCAAGGACCACCAGGGATTTTTTATCTGGTGCCAAGAAAACCTTTTGATCAAAAAGTAAGCTTAACAAACAGTGATATTGAGTGGAATTTCCATTTTTTCACCCGGTTTTCATGCAGATTTTCATGTTAGCATGTGGGAACTGCTGAATGCTGAGCATTCCCACATCGCCCAGGTCACCGTACCGCTTTTGTTGCACTGTATCACCCTGGTTTGCGGTACAGACACCTTCTGGAGGCTAGTTCAAGAGGAATTTCACAGCTCCGACTGGCGAGTTCGCTTTGTAGCCGTGGAACGAGTGACTCTAATCGCTCGATTCATGGATCCAACGCCCCTAAAGAACGTCCTGACCCTGCAGGCCGCGTTGGCCAACGCTTTTTGCTATTTAATCAGCAGTATGGATGATTCCAACATCTATGTAGCTCAGAGAGCAACCCTAAATCTCGGAACTATTCACGATACGGCTATCAGAGTGAGTTTAATGCGTTTTCGGTGAGTTTGAGGTGATAAAAAAATTGTTATCGATTGTTCTAGTGTTTGATTATGTGTCTGGAGACACAATTTGACTCGGTGATTGTTGATCGACCGATGGTTTTACAATCTCTCTATCAATTGCACAACAGTTTGAGCGATCGACGAATTCTCACTTGGGAATTCTTCTTAAATCGGTTTGATGCTCTGTTTCTCGAGGCTCAAATTACCCTCGAGAAGGCCGGGGACATTTCGTGCTTGCGAGGTACGATTGATGATTTTTAACACGGAAAAATTCGTAGAATAATCAGTTGAGATTTATGGCAGATCTTCGAAACACGGATATGAACAGTGAAACATTTTTGAGGAAAGTTCATCGAGCTCAGGAAGCTCTTTCGCAGTCTGACGGCAGTGGTGGAAGTTCGATCAAAACACTGAGTGCTAGTTTTGGCACAAAATGGCCGTACAAACGTACTATGTCTGCTCCGGCATCAATGATTCCACGTCAGGACACGAAACAAGGTAAAATTCAATAGTTTAAAGCAATTTTAACAGCTTATAATTCACCTTACTCTTCTTCAATTGACCAATTTATCACTTGGAGATAACAATTGTGTGGCTTTGTTGGCATTTTTTAATGCAGAAAAGGAAAAAGTATACAGTCGGCAGTATTCAGCGCCGATTTTGAAGCGCAAGAGCTCGAGATTTGGATTGGGTCAGTTGTTAGGGTCAACTCCGCCTAATAACAGTATAACAGGTAGAGTAGTTAGTGTGGAAATGCTTGCTGTAGATATGGAATATATGTTCCTCATGGTTTAAATGTCTGCCTTAATTGTTTACACACACAAAAAAATGTATATTTACAACAGAAAGAAGTGAATTGTATAATATAACGGAGTTTTTGGGTAAGTTATTACAAAACGCGTGAATCAACGTCTAGATTTTTGTAATTTTTTGCATGAAATAACGATTGTAAATTTTTTTAAAATAATTTTTCTTTTTTTAATCTAGTAGGTATTTAGCAAAATTTATTTTACTAAAAAATTTTATGCTTTGAAAATTTTTTTAAGGATAATGAATGTAAAAAATGCATGCACACATTTTGATGTACTCTAACACCAGTTAGAAATAAATGCACATGACAGATTTTAATCTAAAATTATATAACCACTAAAAATCGAATAATGTCATCACATTTTTCATATAATCCAAATGATAGAAAAAAATAATTTCTTTCTTTCGTATCAAAAAATATTTAATTGGGTCTAATACTCGGATTTTTGATAGTTAAATGAAAAATTTTAAATTCTTCTCTTATAATATCTGATATTTTGATAATTTAATTGATTAATAAAATCACCTTTTGCATTAAATAATTGCAATAATTACTAAAAACTACTAAAAACTTGTTTTCAAAGTGAAAAAAAAAAAAAACAGAACCATTAATGTAAAATAATTATGCATTAAGTATATTGTTTATGGCTTTTTTTACTGTAAAGTTTAAAAAAACAGGTAAAAGAATTTACAACCCCCTAGTGACGTTTAACTACCCTTTAAATCCAGAATTCACAAGATTTGATAAGAAATAATTATGAATTATATTGTTTAATGCTCTGCTTCGTCGTGATATTTTTTAAAAGTTATTTTAGAGTCTAAAGAGCCCCAAAAAATCAGCAAACTCTCTGGCGTCGTTTTAAGACTATCGCCCACCCTTCAAACTTAACTGAGTAAATTAACTACTGAGATTTATTACAAAATCCACGATTATATTGAAAATTTATTGCTATATAAATATGTCTCTTATCACTGTCATAATCTTCTAACTATCTCTCGTGACGTCACGCTCAGAGATAAATTTTCTATCAATAAAAAAGAATTTTCTAGCTCCTAATAGTAACCATGATTAAAGACGTATTTGGAATTTTTAGAAGCAAAATAAAAGATAAATTCATCCGTAAAAGTCCCTGAAAAATATAAAAAATGTTCAAAGACATTTTTCGGGTATCAAGTAAAGCTTGGTAAGAATTTAGAGATATTAAATTTAAAATTTGCATCAAATTTCAACTGATTCATTAAATTTACTATTTCAGATGGTCACATGCACTCGCTAAATATTGTGGAAGAAAGCGGAACCCTTCCAGGATACACCCACAAAATCGTCGAATTAGAGGAAGCAGATAAGGAGACAATTCATCTCCTTGTTTTCCTTTTTATGCAATTTTTATCCCGACAAGACCAGGTAAATACTTTCTCCAATCCAAATCCAACTCAAATAACAACTTAATATATTTTCAGGCATATCCGACGGATGAAAAACCCCTGTCAAAGACTCAGGGCATCGTATTGAGACACTTGTACCTTCTTTTGGGCTACAACCAAACCGAAAGAGTGTTCCACCTATCTCCACAGCGTTTAAGGTGCCAAAGACACGCTTAGCACCATCAAAACCCACGATAATACAATTTTTTTTCCTCATCTTTTTCAGACTCTCAGCCGTGTTTAATGTATTTATAGCAAACTTACCCCAACTTCTGGATCAAAATCACGTCATGGGTTGGGTAATGATCCCTCCAGTGCTCGCAATTCTTCTGCACTGCCCGTGCCCGCCACAAAAAATCCCACCAACGGACCATCAACCACCAACTTATAGTCTCTGGTACCTAGAACCAACAATCAGACGTTCTTGGCTCATGTCACTGCTCGTAATCCTCTACAAAGTGAGTAACTAACCTTCTAAAACGATATCACCATCCTCTGGACGGGTTAATGTCGTTTTCCAGTGCCAATACGGTCAGCAACCGTGGTGCACACAGTTGCAGGCGTTGATAAAGATCGTCTTGAACACCTTGGACGCTCAGCACCACCAGTGCAAACGCATTCCAGCGACAGTTGTAATGCCAGGACCTCCATCGCGATCCAGAGGTAAAAAATGACGAAAAATCATATCAAATTCCGTAAAAATCCATCATTTTTCAATGAAATCCCAGACGTTTCCCAGCCATCATTGGGCGCGGACCACGATTACATAACGACAACGGTGGACATCGACTCTGAGAGCCCACCAATGCGTTCACAGGCTGCGTCAATGAATCCACGAAGCTCCGGAGGTGTTTTAGGACCATCTCACACGATGGAAACTCACTGGGAAGAGGCTGGGCCACTTTTTCACTACACCGCAAAACACGCCAGGTTCTTAATCACCTCATTTCAATATTGTTTCCTTTAGTTTTTCCTTGGCAATATACTTTTGCTTGGGCTGCCATTTCGTAGTTGCTTGTTATACAATTGATTTGCGTTCTGTGTACGTCGCTTTGGCTGAAGTTACTCGATGAATATGCTGGACGAGTTGGAGTCTGAGTTGGCTGCTATACCAGAGAGTCCAAAATCCGATACAACTTTACACGACAGTAGCGGAGGCTCACTGGGCGAGTTGGAGGACAGTTCGGCGCTGATTGGACACAGCGCGTCGATGATGATGATGATGACCCGGGCCTCGATACCGGGTGGCTTCTTCCGCCGGCCGGAAACATCGCAGGAGACCACATCCAAGGCTGAAAGCAGCATTATGCGGCCTACATGGTTCCTTGGAAATGAAGACGACAGTCACCAGGTTTGTTTAAACATCGGTGGTCTTCAAAACAAATGAAAATAACAAAACCAACTGAATTCCAGGCAAACACGGCCGGTCAGAAGAAGTGCTCGGTGCAGGAGGGTGTAAAAATGCTGGTAGCCAACACATTTCTATCAGGCCAACACGATCTGCCGCCTAAAATGCTTGCAAACCCCGTGGGGAAAGCGAAAACCGCATCGGAATCGCGTGCTCCATTTTCTTCCTCTCAATCTGCGGATCTCCAGGCGTCTACAGACTCTCGGAGACCATCGCTAGTGCTTAGAAAGGCATCTCCAGCCAAATCTCAGCCTCCCATGAGCCCCCGGGCTTCAGAAACGTCGGAATCGTCCGTGCAACGTCATCTGGGGCGTCAGAAGAACGTGGATCAGACTCCACCGCTGCCATCGCCTCTTTCTCCCAGCCAATTTCCAGTCAGCGATGACTCGAGTTCGCCGGCAATGTCGTCAATGTCGTCGCAGGTGACCAGCACGGAAAACGGACAGAATCAACTGGTGCTGGAGCCGCCGACGGTCGAGCGACTGCTGCCAATTGGCTCCGGGACTCGTTTGGGGCTGGTAAAACCCAATCAGCGGGTGAAAACCGAGGATCCAAAGTATGCACCGCCCGAGTCGCCGCTCTCCAAGATGGACGTGCTGACTGTGAGCTCGTCTTTCGAGCAGGACAGCGAGACTTATGGCTCCAGTGACGTCGCTAGTCCGCGAAGTATGTCCCAACTGGAGTTTCCAATGCCGGAACGCCTGTTGCCGGTGGGTTTGGCGAGTCAGACGACGATTCCCGGCCTGGTTGAGCGCGTACGCGCAGCCCTGGGCATCCCCGACATCGAGGAGTCGCCTAATAGCGCATCTGAGCTCGCTAGAGACTCGGAAAAACGCGACAGTACGGCCTCGGAGAATTTATCCAGCACTCTGGCGCCTGTGATTGATCTTCCAGCCAGCCGGTCGCCTAGTCCGCGACGACTGATCAAGCAGGTGGCTCTGGAGTCACCTCCGCCTGTCAAGGAGACTGATGACTTTACGTACAAGCTCCTGGAGCGCGATCGGAAGGGAAAATTCCGCGAATATACGTCGCGAGCTCATCGCGAACGCTCCCGCAGGCCTTTTGGCTCAGGTCATCATCATGTGATTGGTCACACTCGACGAATGGACTCCTGGGCTGCTCCTCAGAGCCAGGAATTCCTCGATCCGGCTGCCCAGCAAGCTTGCCACGCGGATTTTAGCCTGAAGCAGAGCTTGTTCCGCATTGGCGATGAGTGCATTTACGATAGATGCTCGGAATGCGGCACTATCCAAGAAGAGTACTCGGACGAAGAGTTGGGACTGTGTATTATCACTCTGGGAACGTTCATTCATCGCGAAGCAGCCATAGCAGCTCCGTTCTTGCCGGAAATTTTGAGAATTGTCACAAAGTAAGCAGGAATAACACTCTTCTTTTGTTTGCAATCTTGATTTATCGGATTTTTATCAGGGTGGCGTTGAATGCAATGTATCCGTGGCAGAATGAGACGAATATGCACCTTCCAGGAGGTGCTATCAGTGTTGCGCATCAATTTTTGCGGTGTATACTTCATCAATTGGCACCCAATGGCATATTTGTTCAAATGTTCCAAACTCACATCAACGGTAAAACGTTAAAATGCGACGTTATGGGTGTTTATTCGCTTTTAATTGCTTGATTTGTTGGTAGAATCAACGAGAAAGCAGTTTTTTAAGAGTGTGGCGCAAGCTCTGGTAGATTTTAATGAATTAAATCCCATGGCACCGCTGCAGTTACTTTTGGAAACTCTCAACGGGAAAAAATCACTCCCAGTCGAAAATTTGCCGATAATAATCCACAATATTGCTTGCTATTTGGATTGTTTACCGCTGGAAGCTGGCCTCGGACCTGCGGCAACTACTTGGAGTGGATTATTAACACAATTCGATGGGTTTTTTCGAAGATTAGTATTGCTACTGTCGTCTATTGATGATGTAACTCCTCTACTACGAATTATGATTTCAATTCTCAAGGTTCCAGGCATCCAGCAGACGAAGGTCAGTTTTTTTCTGCGGCAGTAGGCGCTTAACGTAGAATTTTTCCCATTTACAGTTGTGTTTGTTTGTTTTTTCAGAGCATTTTGGATCCATTCTCCAAGGTTTTAAGCTACGCCATCCAAAATTCCATCCTTAAGTACGAGTATCTCACGGATTTGTGTAATCTGTGTCATCGTGGATACTTCAGGGAGCGTGACAAGCATTTTTTCGGCAGGACCATTGTCTTTGAGCTTGTTCAAGCCATGAAATTTAAGACTACATTGCCGGACAACAATTTTTTACTTCTTCTGCAGTTTGCACTTCAAGACGTGGGTGGAACTCTTCCGACAACTGTTGCTCTGGAGCACATTCACTCGGAAATTTTGCCAATTTACAACACCAATGCTACAGAAACCCTGCGAAATCAAATTTCAGAAATTTTAGACTTTTTGGCTGATGTTCACACATTAAGTAAAGTAAAGGTATGGCGAAAAAAAAAAATTTAACTATAATCCCTTGTGACATTTCATCACGATAACTCGCGAGAAATCGTTCAAGATCTTTGGATTTGAGATAATAACTCGGATAAATCATGAAAAAAATTTTTTTTCTAGAGCTACAGCAAGGGATTACAGGCTGGATTAAATGAGGACACTCTCGGCGGGACGTTAAAGTGTGGATTTGCACAATATTTGGCTTTGGAGATAACCCGGGGGAATAATAGAGAAAACAGAGCAGTTTCTCGATACCTGCCTTGGCTCTACAGTGCTCCATCCATGGTTCCACAAGGGTAAAGCAATATTTTCTTAAATAAATTCCCTGACAAGACCATTATATTGAAAAGAAATTGATTCCACGGCTGATAAATCATCTTACCTCTGATAAATGATGATTTTTAGTGCTCGAGAGTACGTGGAAACGATTGGACACATCAGATTACTTTCCTGGTTGCTTCTGGGCTCATTAACGCACACTGCAATGAACTCTGGCACAAACAATTCCAACACGCACGGTCCACCTGTACCAGTGGCTCATCCGATTCCTCAGGAAGTGTCCTGTCATGTTGCTGATCATGTTCAAGTCATTCTCTCTGGGTTCCCAGAGCAATCTAAGGCATCTGTGCTCCATATGTCATCGCTTTTCCACGCTTTCATCCTGTGTCAGGTACATCGTAATATTAACCAGAAAAATTCAACTTGTTCTGGTGAAAAATGTTTCTTTTTTAGCTTTGGACGGTTTATTTGGAAGAATTAGCTAAATCTAATCATACCAATGCGGAAAATTTCAATATAACGATGAATATCCTGCTGGAATTCTGGTCCAAAGTTACTCCATCGATTCTCCAACTTGTTTCAATGACAAAAGTGGTAGGTTATGTTGGACTGATTTTCTCGCTGTTTCTCATGCTTACAATCGTTTCAGCTTGCAGAGATGGTGAATTTACACTTTTTGAGCCTACTTGAAGCTTTACTAGAATGCCAATCAGTCCTACTGAGTAAATTAATTCCAATGTGGAGTCCAATTCTTTTTTCTCACCATGTTCAGGTTAGTTCTCTGAGAAGACGATAAAAAGTTAAATTCTTTAATGTCCTTATTAGCTTCCAGGACATCTTCAGATGCGTCTGCAGAATTGTATTAATTTTCCACCGCCAAGAGTCGCCGAACATTATATTTCTAGTCGACGGGAGTCGAATGCCGTGTTGTTGAAGTGGCTACACAGACTGCAATTCAAAATGGGGCAGATTGAAATGCAATCGTCTACTGTCACTACTCAATTTTATTCAATTTGAGTGTAGAAAAATGAAAAGCTATCATGAGATTAATTTGTAAGACAGTATGAAGATAAAATATATATGTTGACAATGAAAGGAATTTCAAACCTCACTTTTAATCCGGCATGTCCTGCAGTCGCAAATAGGAACTCATCGACACGACGCCGAGTGATTATATACCCGAGTCGAAAAATATCCGTGTTTTTAATCAATTTTACATAAAGAAGATGATTATTCTCAAGTCACGCCGGGCGCGGACTAAAGTGACATGTATGAAAGAACACGTACAAACACTCTGCCTAGAATTACACATATATGATGCGTTATTTTATAACGCTGCGTTAAAATTTAACACTGGCTGATTAGTTGGATAGATGACCGCTAAAAATTATTGCATTGAAATGTAACGCCAATCGTGCGTTAGCGAAATATATCGGAAAAACATGACTGTCTATTCGGACCCCCACAGTGTATGCCGTGTACTTGAATAAATCGTAGCCATCGTTCTTCCATTAAGACATTAAAAGAGAAAATGTTGAGTCACCTTGTTGTTTATTACTTTATAGGGATTGACAATTAAATGAACAATGAATGAATATGCCGAATTTTCAGAAAAATAATAAAATTGAAAAAGCCCGCCAAAAGTTGAATTCCACCGATAGAACAGCTCATCGACGCCATCATTGTGTAAAATCGATATTAGTTTGTCTCTCTCTTTCTCGTACAAACGCACGACGGCAAATCCGTAGCAGATAAATGAAAATATCCGCGAAATTGAATGGTTTTGGAGGATTAATGTTGATAGAAAGACCTAAATCAATTATTCCACGGCACATGATTTGAGTTGTACGCCCTTCACATGTGAGGAAATCAGATTACAATGGTAAGATTCGAAAGCATATTTTGAGGTTATAGTTTTTATTCGGTAACATTTTATTTTAACTGTTGCAAGTGAGAAAACGTTAACTGAAAGGAATTGTTTTGATTATTA